>WEIS01091085.1:1179-17372 GCA_013389965.1 Todus mexicanus
CAAGCAACTGTGGCATCCTCCACGTTACCAGTGCATTGTCTGAAGGCTAAGGCGTTTCAACCTGCCTTGTTTCTGTACCTTCTGAACTATTTAATATATCTAGCTTTTAATTAACACCAAAGTGATACGTCTGAAAGGCTAAATCCAGAAGAGTAATTTTGCTGGAGCAACGAAATCCAAGTTTTGTAACTAAAATTATTTCATATCCACATGCTAATAGCGGAGACCAATAATAGATGTTTGTACTGAAATTCAGCCTCGTCAAGAAGGGAAAGAGGGGAGGACAGTTAAAATAGACTATCTAAACTTAGTTATTGAGAACAAGATTTTTAATGCTTACCACATTATCTAGGTCACAGTTAAGTCACCAGGAATTTGTTGAGAGACTTAAGGGTGTAACAGCAGAACGTCCTATTCTGTAGTCAGGTTTCCAGGAGTAGATGTTACATATGTTGTCTGAAGGCTAAAGCCAAGACCCAAGTTTACTTTCTTGGAACTTTGTTTGAGGTCTTCTAAAACAATTAATTGTGTATCATAACACCATGTTAAATACCTTCAACAGTTTGATGATCAATAAAATAGCCTGATTTTTTTTTGTAAAAGTTATTTATTTCATACAAAAAGTTACAGTTAATTCATAAAATGATGGTAGTGTATTTCCATACATCAAACAAGGAATTAAAAAAGTTAATGAACTTAGTTTGGATATTTATATTCTAAAATGATTATTATAAAAAGCCTCTGCAATGTGCAAAAAAAGGCTAGACAAAGACTACAAATGCAAGAGTTCGGTGCCTTTCGGTCAGATACTTGCATCCAACTCTGTAGAATAAAATTCTGAAGAAAATTGCACAAAATAAAAAAGGGAGAGACTATAAAAAGGGAGGGAGGGAAAGTTATTTTGGCAGTTCTTCAATGATGATTCGGGAGACTGAATTCCATCCAGTAGAAGCATCTCCCCGTGGATAATCTGAGCAAGTCCCGACCCAGATGGCAATATCCACCAAGCCGGCATTGATCCCCTCACACAGACCTTCCACTGGTTAAAGACAAAAATCAGTTTACCTCAGCAGACACAATCACTCTAATTCACAACTGAAGGTGGACAAAAGTATTTAAGAGCAGCAGTTCATTGCAAGCTCATGCTATTTAGTTAAAACTGCCTACCATTTTTAAAAATAAAAACTATTACTTAGAGATGGAGCAACATGAGCTAGAGAGTCAGCACTGCCATTACCTGTGCTGCTTCTCAACGTCTGTTGCAGTAGCTGAAGCAGATCACAGTCCACAGGATGGCTAAATGGGAGGTACACCCGCCTCTGTAAATGTCCAAATTTACAAGGTGGTAGCTGGGATGTGGCTCCAATCCCATCCAGACATCTCTTTAGCAGTGACAGGGAGGTGGGACGGGGACACAGCCATACCTGGCTTCCACAGCTAAGCCCTGCAAAGGTGATTGCCACCCTGTAATCGTCTCCACTCCTAATTCACTGCTTCTATATAAAGTTCCATGTCTGTTCCCCTTTCTTTTTCTCAACTAGCACCACTGGTCAGAGGTGGGTTTGTGAAGATGGGTGCATCCTACCCCTTGATGAATAAAAAAGCTATCGTACCTCTAGACATTAGATTTAATGCAGTCATGAACAGGGAGGGAAGTGGAAAAAGAGTATAAACTTGATGTTAGTCCCCTTTTCCTGATGTTGCCTCCTTTTAAGTTGAATGCTAACCTGGCTTTTGCTTAGCAATTGAATAAGCATTCTGAGAGATTTCACTTTGGAGGTATTTTCATGCCCCACCTGAAATTACAGTAGAAACTCCAGGAGGCTGTTAAGGCTCCTTGTTAATAAGGCTCATTTTATGCACAGATAATGCACAAATATCAGTGTTTTAAGCCAGAATGACACAGTCTGTTTGGCAGTAAGGGAGTTTCTCCATATGCTAATAGAGCACAGCTGTATTCATCAGTGAACTGCCTGGACAGAAGTATCTTCCATTTCAAAATTGCAGCATGTAACTACCATGAAAAATACCACAGTAATAAAGTGCTACTTAATAAATAATTCTGTTACTATTGATAGTGTACTGTAAGACAGCAGAATGAGTAATGAGGGTTAGCCCGCCACTCTTCTGCCCCCTCTTTCAGTCTCCTGACTTCTTTCTAAGGCAGACTGGACTGCATTTAATAACTAGACTAGCTACTTGCCTCCACTCCAGCTTTATTCATGTGGTCTTGGTGTACATACCTGAAGAAGTTCGGTGTATATTAATAGTAGAATTCAACTCCGGGCTTCCTTGATCTAAATATATTATGGCTTCAATAGGAAGCGGCCCAGCACATTCTGCGCCGTTAAAAGTAAAGTACCAGCGTTGGCAACAGGCATTTTTGCATTTTAGCCGAAGCGATCCACTGAAGAGAACGCGGAGAGCGCTGTTCGAGCGCATCTTTGTAAACGTGCATTCCTAAGAGGAGACAAAAATTCTCTGGTAGCAGCCTTTGTTTTGAAATCTGTTTACTTTCTGTATACCTATACTTATATTAATATTTAGGAATGTATTAGGAAGAGATTGATATATATTTTAGATTGTTTTGGCTATTCTTTTTAGTTTCTTCCCTCTGAAAAAAAAAACCAAAAAGAAAAAAGAAGGAAGTGGAGCCTGGCAAATACATTATAGTGCAAAGATGCAAATGAAAACCAGCAACTCATAATGGTAATGGAGAAGGGGGATTATGGAAATCCTTAACTTTATTTAGACAACACCTGCTCTCAGTTGGTAACCTAGTTACCTTCTGGGGTTTATGTACAGGGTATGAGCTGTCTGAAAGCTGCACTCCAGTCTTGCATAAGAGCACAGGACAGTTTCTGATTTTGTTACCACAAATCCTGGCTTTCACAATTATCATAAGATTTGTGAGAAGTTTAAGTCCTGATAAAAGCTCCACAACTGAAAAAGAAACATTTTCAGTTTTTTAAGAGGTTGTTATTCTGGCTTCAAAATGCTGGATATCATGGGGGAAGCCCAGGACAGTTCTGCAAGTACAAGGCAGTGAGAAATGGCTACTTAAAGAAGCTGACTGTCACTCTAGCCACAGCAATACCAGTTGAATTACCCCAACCAATCTGGGCATTGCTTCATAGCTGGGATTGAGCTGGAATTTCTGCCCATCTTCTAGACTCGTACCATTGCCTTTGAAAGTTTTATACCCAGGGCTGAAGTGGAGGGCAGAATACAGACCTCCACTGGGTCTGTGGGTTAGTCTGGGTAACACCTGGTAACTCTGCTCCCGAACAGTCCTGATCCTTTCTGCAATAGCATCCTGCAACCGAGCTTCAGTGAACAGCCATTGTGAAGCAGGAGTTATAAAGATAGGTACAATTAACACATTAAAGACGTACATCTCTCCCTTATGATTGAAATGCTCTGTTTTGGGCAAGCTGCAGGTACTTTTTTGGTAATGCAACTTTTAGCCTTACAGTTGTAGATCTGGTCTTCTTAGACCTACTCTTAGAGCAGCCACATCATTCTTTTAAAAGACCATTACAGAAATTAAATGGGCACATAGTTGTGATGATACACTACTGAGATTAATCCAAAATAGCGAAATCTTTAACAAGTTCACCCTTATGTGTAGCAAAACGCTCCAACAGGAAACGTGTGATTGTGCTATCCAGCTCATAGAGGCAGAGCCTTCACCACCAGTGGTTGATGAAGTGCAGCATCCTCAGCAAAGCAAACTTACTGCTATCTTCCCAAGATCGATGCCGTAATTAAGTGCACTCCATGAACACTGCTTGAAGTTGGGCGTCCAGGACTCCTCGATGCTCTCACGCATGCACTCGCCCTTCTCTCCCTTCAGCCCGTCCCGTCCTGGGATCCCGGGCGTCCCGGGGATCCCATTGGCTCCCGGGTTTCCATCCCGTCCAGGAACGCCACTGGGGCCTTGCAAGCACACACCATTGTACTGAAACACAGAATATATCTCACTGCTTCCGTCCATTAACTCCAAGGGTAACCAAGTTAAACACAAACAAACACCAACAAAGCACAAAAAACACTGCTGTGACCCAACCTAATGGGCTAACTTCTGGATCACCAAGAAAATGGTTCCATAGATGGGGAAAAAAAAAAAGGAAAAATAAAATTTTAGAAATAAGCAATGCCAGCAGAATTTGCTGCAACTTAAGATGCAAATTACTTTATGAAAAGATGCGTAAACCCTTGAATTAAAAATTTGCGCAGTCCAACGATTAAACATGTTGGAAAACCTCAGAAAAGTCAAAACATTCCGATACAGAAACAAAAAAAGAGTTGATCATTACTTTGTCCTAACCCGCCATTGCCTGTATAACTGTCCTGGTTAATAAGCTTTCATTTTAATATTTTCTTTTTTTTCTGGAAAAAAAAAAAAAAAGGTAGAGAAACTTTTGCACTTCATAGAGAGTGGAGGTTAATGCTGTTTTTTGTTCTGTCACCATTCGACTTGGACAGAATCACATTGCAATAGTCAAGCCACAGAAGTCAGACTCCAGCGTGCGCACAGCGTGTCGGTGTTGATGTGGATGTGGGAAGCTGCACCTTGGAATAATCCTGAGCTCAGGATTGCCATTCATAGTGGTGGGAAGGCACACAGGGGAGGACACAACACTAACATCCTTCCCCACATCACAAAGGTTTCTCAAACTGTATGTTAACATACCTTGCCTTCACACCTTTTGAGATTTGGGGTTGCCCTCCTTGGAGGGTCGCTTTGCACAGCTCAGAGCTCCTTCCCCCAGCAGCACAAGCACTGGGTACCAGGGGGACCACCCGCATGTGGAGTTGGCAAAGCAGGCACAGAAACATTGAGCAGGAACCTGCAGGGGCTGGTGATGTTGGGGCTTTTACTTTCAATGCTCCTTCTCATCAGGTGACTGACAACTTCCTTAAGTCTTCATCCCAAATCCCCACAGATAACTATATTATGCTCTTCCTCTTTTTCACACCTATTTCCTTTCTGCCATTTCAAACAATCATGCAGCCATTCCTCCTCCTGCAAGCCACGCCACTATCTGCACCACAGAAGCTGTAAGCTGCAGCCCCTGCCCTCTCTTCTTTGTCAGATCAGTGACTTTTCTTCTTTTGGGGTTGCTCCTTTTCCTGTGCTTTGGTGTGAAAACCAGCACAGGCAGCAGAGGTTTGGCTGGAGCCACTCTATAAATGAGATCAGTGTCTATATGAAGGGGTCTGGCAAGAAGTAAGATGAGAGCTGGACTAGTGGCTGCTGGCATTCCTTTACTACCTTCACCAAAGAAAACAGTCAGCAAATAGCAGTGGAAATAGTGGGATATTATAATCGAGAAGGTCACGTTTGAAAAAAGTTAGCTGGAGAGAAGGCTGCTTGGCAAAGCACACACTGACCAAGGGATGGCATGAATGATGCAAAGGCACTTCTACTTCACTCAGCACTGGTTTTCTGCTTTTGCTGCTATTTCCCCATTGAACCCCATTTGTAACAGTGGCAGGCTCACCACAGAATCAGTAACTGTTGCTCACCACAGAAATCCCAAGGACGTGGAAACCGGTGAGAGCTGGGGCCCGCCCAGGCTCAGACTTGCCGCCCATCCCCATCTCCTGGGGCTGCCCCAAAAGAGAAGCTGGCAACTCTGCAGCCTAGAGCCATACAGCTTCCTCCTAGAGCAGCTTAGCTGTTGCACACCCAAAAAAAATGATGTGAGCAAAAGAATTACCTGGGCTTCAGGCTCCCCTCCAACTACATTCATCTGCGCTTGCCAAACCAAGTCTTTTTCAAGCTTTCTTAAGCTGGAAATGCATAAAACATCTTTTAAAATGTCCGCTGAAAGCAAGATCCCCTCTCAGGCGTGCCTTCGTTCTGCTCTGGAATGGCTGGAGCTGCAGCAGTCCATACAATCAGGCTGTGCCTGACTCAGCTGCCACTGATTTAAGCTGCACTTTGCTGCTCACTCTACTGCACCCAAAAACACAGAGTAATGCAAGAGAAACAGGGGACCCTAAAATACTGGTCCAACACAAAATGTCAGCACCTCCATGTGTGTTGACTCCTCAACGCAATTCAATTTCCACAATAAAAGTGAAAGGGTAATGAGGTTGTGCAAAAGGGAAAGAACTTTGCTACCAGTGGTGCTTCCAGCACATCACTTTGGGGGATTTCCCTGGAGATCACGAAAGAAATGGCCATGGCATTGATTTCCTCTAGAAGGTGAATGGCAGTCCAGCAGCTCACGGAAACAGCTTCACATCTGCTTTCTACATTCCAAGGACTGGAAAATCCCCCTCCTTTCTTCTATCCCTGAGATGGGATAGTCCCAACACGTTCAGGTTTCCAGTTGCAATGGAACTGCAACCAGTGGTATGCACACTCAGGGGCCCAAAGGAGTAATCACTGCATTAATGCAGCTCCAAGGAAAAGTGGGTTCAGTAAGTGGGCAGATGCAGTTTCCACATTATCTAACGGCTGCAAAAGAGCAGTCCCTTTATGTCTCTTTTTGTAGTTCAGTATTCATCCACTAGCCTTTTATGAACCAGGCAGCATTTATTCCTCCCGTTGCAAGGTCTGCAGGGTTTCAGCGCTGCTCTCGGAGCCTGCAGAGGGCAGAGTCCGGCTCCCAGCGCAGCCTTTATCCCGCCGGGAGCGGAGGCTCCGCCGGCTCTGACCGAGCATCCCCCCGCCCCGGTTCTGACCCTGTGCAGAAAACACAAAGACACGCACCCAGCCGCCCCAAACCTGCGGGTTCTGACAAACCCCGTCCAACCCTTTTTGAGCATTTTCCCGATTCAGCACAACCACAGCGTAATAATTAAAAACAGAATAAAGAATCATGAGAGAGCCCGAAGGGCGCAAGCACCGAGGTTCTTCCAGGTTTGCACTTTTTTCCAATAAAACAGCAGCCCCGCGGGTCTCCCGCGCCCCCGCTCCCGGCCCCCGCCGCTCCCCCTCACCATGTCCAGCACCTCCCGCTNAGCGCGGCGATAAATAAGCCTTTCAGAGCCCCAGAGTTTCCATCCCGTAAGGCAGCGGGAGCGGCCACGCAGAGCCGCCCCCCGCAGCCATTGGCACAGGGGCCGGGGGCTCCCGCCCCCTCGGCCGGACCCCGCCGGCCCTCCCCGGGCGGTGCAGCCCCCGGGTGCGGGCTTTGGGGCTTCGGGCGAGGCAGGGCGGCCCTCCCGGCCCCCTCGGAGCCCCGGCGAGCCGGCTGCAAGGCCGGGAGGGTTCGCTGTGCAGCCGGTAACACCTTCCTGAGCCAGGAGCTGCACTGCCAGGAGCTCGCACAGTGCCCCAGCAGCGGCGGCTGCCCCATGAGCCGATCCAGCCCTTCCAAAGCAACTGGGTAGAAATCGCCGATTTAATTTTAACAGAAGTACGAGGTAAGGACACAAAATCCGTCTGAATAGCAGCGGAATTTGGACTTTTGTCGAAGAGCTTGGCATTGAGTGACTGAACATTGTCAGTTTAATAAGAAAGGAAAATCCTTGGCAACCCAGCAGAAACCATCCCATTTTGCCTTCATTTAAAATAATATTTTACTTTTCAGCGTACTAGAAATGAAAGCACTGTAAAATAAAGAATGCTGTGTGTCCTTAAGCATTAAAAATAGAAATAACAAATATTTGAAAAGTAACTTGTGTGTGCCGCAATCTCTGTGGGATTTGCAGAGGTAGAGTTCCCAGAAGGGGGAGATAAGCTTCAGAACATTTTTTTTTTTCNTGCTTGCCCTTGGGGCTCTCCGGGGCGGCGGGCGGCGGGGCGGCGGCCAGCAGCAGCAGCGCCAGCAGCCCCAGCAGCATCCTGCGGGATGGGGGCGACNCTTGGCATTGAGTGACTGAACATTGTCAGTTTAATAAGAAAGGAAAATCCTTGGCAACCCAGCAGAAACCATCCCATTTTGCCTTCATTTAAAATAATATTTTACTTTTCAGCGTACTAGAAATGAAAGCACTGTAAAATAAAGAATGCTGTGTGTCCTTAAGCATTAAAAATAGAAATAACAAATATTTGAAAAGTAACTTGTGTGTGCCGCAATCTCTGTGGGATTTGCAGAGGTAGAGTTCCCAGAAGGGGGAGATAAGCTTCAGAACATTTTTTTTTTTCTGAAGTATTTAACAAAAACACACATTTCGCCTGCGGGAAAGCGTTTTACAAGCCGTTAAGCCGCTCGCACCAGACTGCACAGAACCAGATTTTTGTTCACACTAAACCTCTTGGTGTTGCTCCGCCTGCAGTTACCTCTGCACTTTAAGCTACTTTTGTCTTTCTCCCGTTTCCACGTGGATCCTGCCCGAACAAAGCAGCGAGGTGAGGTTTGCAGCACAGGTCACTGCTTTCATCAACCCTGGCACAGGCTGTCCTGACAGCTGCCACTGCCGCAGCCACCGTGCCGAGGTGTGGACTCCTGCCTTGTGGAGCAGTGCAGCGGGACACCCAACCGGCTTCATCAAACGGCTAGTAAATAATAATGGTTTCCATAATAATGGGGAAATTAATGGAATTTTGTAAATCCTTAATTATAGCAATTGTTTTTATGACAGCCTCAGTGAACATACACTTACGTGCAGAAGCTTCATTGTGCAATTGTGCACCTCTGCCAGCAAACCCTCCTGCTTCTGATCAGGGTTGGTGGCAAGGCTGTGAAGGTGGTAATTTTTGGCTTCTCTGTAAGGTGCATGTTCACACAAGCATCATTAGCACATGACTTGGGATCCCCAGCATCAATACAGGCTGTTGCTAAGGCACGTCCCTTCCCAGGCTGCCAAACTTCATATTACAGATTTAGTTTCTTCAGACAAGGTGCAATAGCTGAAGCCCATGGCCCAGCTGTGCTGTGCACCTTCCTAAAACAATTACTCAGTATTTTAGATAACAAAATTTGCACATACACATGTATGCATTTCCCCACCTGGGTTTGCTCACCATTAGAGTTTTGAGTCTGGACTAAAGGCTTTTAAATCCCAAATGGCTGGCTTTGCCAGTGGAAACGCAACGAGGAGCAGTGTAAAAGAAGATCTTAGCGAATAATGCTGGGACATCTGCTTTGAGTTCCAGTAAGTGCACAGTGCAGTTCCTAGCACTCATTTGACTTGCGATGCACATCACCAGCTGGGAAATGGAAACATCAACATCCTCTTTCGCCTGGTTCAGTCCCAGCAAGCCTTGCCATCTGCTGGGCTTATGTTCTGTGGGCTTTTGATACATTTAAACGTTTCCAAGGGCAGCAACTGTTGTTGAATGCTGGTGCGATACTCAAATTAAATCAGAACTATTGATCTGTTTTGCCTTAAATTCCTCCCAGACAAAAGAAGCAGTTGTAACAAATTTGCCTGAGCATCTTCAAACCATGATCTGTATTATGTCAATGAATGATTCCTTCATCTTGCCCATACTGCCATGTGATACAGAATTTATCTTTTACATGTGGCTTTACAAACACATCAGCAAAGATGATGAGATACATACACCTGCCATTTAAATGCCACTGAAAATTTTCACACAGTTTGCTGTTGCACAACCCAGGCAGGCTCATGCAAGACCACTGCGGTCCATCAGTGTGCATAGCAGATGCTCACATCCACAGACTAGCGCCATGAGTGCAGTCTCTCTAGTGTGTCTTGAGCTGGTTTTCCCTGTTCACATAGAACCCTGCAATGCTTTGGGCTGGAAGGCCATTTAGTCCATCCCCCCTACACTGAGCAGGGACATCCCTTGTTCTATCAAGGGAGAGATAGCCTCTCAACATCCCCCAAAACAGCCGCCCAAACCTGGAGAGAAGGATGTGGTCAGACACATGTGTTTCCATTCACCTCAGCTGTAAAATGTTTAAATTCAAAGGGCTGCCCACTGAGTTCCTGGGTCTGTTCGCCTTTCTTGTGCAAACTTTTCCAATTTATGAATACTATTTATTAGAGCACAGTGGACTGAATTTAAACAGTAAATAATTGCTATTCATTCCTTGGTCTTCACAAAGTACAACAACTGCAGTAGGAAAGATTAGGAGTATTTTATCATGGGAACCCATTGTCCATGGATAATGCAGAGCCTGGGACTGAAAGACCAGGTCCATATTCCAAATATGGTAGAGAAGACCCAGTACTGGTAGAAGAGTCTCCTTACACAGAAGCTTCAACCATACAGAAATAGATTCTTCTTAGATGGGAACTATGTTACTTGTGGCTTTTCACAACCAGGAAGAGCAGGCTTAGACCTCTAAATATTACAGAGTGTTCAAGGTTAAGGTTCCTGAGCCAAAAGAGGCCCAGCAGGGTAAGTACCAAGACCTGGATGTGTCATCTGCTTTTAACTCTTATTGCATTTCTCTGTTCTGGCAATGTCTGGGGATTTTGACTGCCCCATCTATGGATTGCTTTGGGGAACACGTGTACACCTCAGAATAAGCAGCAGAGTGCTGAGGGTTAACACCGCGGTGCTCAGCATCACAACACTCAGGATCTTTGCTCATCTATCCATGGTGCTTTTAGTTGTGGAGTTCATTTAGATCTTGTTAACTTTATTACTGGTGGTTTAGGGTGAGCTGTAAGTTGGTGTAAAAGGCCGAGATCAGAGAAAACTTGGATTTCTCGAACAGCTCTTTGCAGCCTGTCTGTCTGATTGTGGAGACAAAGAGCCATCTGTACTGCTGTAGAGGGAAACCAAAATAGGAGCTCTCAGGGGAATTTATTACAGGTTTAAGATACAGATTTCATTTTCTTCCACAAAACCCCCCCTTGTAGCCACATAAAAATCAATGGGATGGTGGCCTTGATCCCTTCTAAAACCTTTTAAGTATTTTATTTATGTAGCATGCTTAATATTTTAAAATATTCCAAAACTATTTTATTGCTTTTTATCTATTAAAAATTTCTTCCGTTAGCTTCTACATTAAATGATAAGCAGGGCATTGTAGTCACAGCAGTGCTTTGCAGGTACACGTTAACATTAGATTCTTGAAAACTGCATTGGATTGTATTTTTTAGTGGATTGTAATACTAAGGAATGTCCTTTCTGCCTCTGAGAAAAGCTTAGAAGTGTAACTCCCATCAATATTCTGCTTGCTGCAACTCTCTACTTCCTGGTGACAAGCAAGTCATGCTAACAGTTCACTCTGCAAACCGTGGGGGGGAAAAAAAAAAAAAAGATCATTTGAACAACAGCCTGAAAGGACAGGCAGAGATCAGAGCATAACAACGGAGTTCATCAAAGATGAGTCTGTCAGGAAACCATATGCTGACCCTTCGGAGGCGTGTCTGCAGAAGAAGATTCCAGTGGCCCTGTACAGCAGGACGGCATTTTTTGAGTGTGAGAGAAAAATCCTGCAGTTAAGAGTGTTAACTCTTCACTTCTAAGTAGGCACACAGTGGTTCTTAATGTTACTATAGGAAACATCCTATTTGTGTGCTCTAGAAAACGCTAGAGGATTAATGCTTCTTATTACTCAGATTAATAAGATTTTATATCAGTCAAGTCTTCAACATTGTTACCTACAAATCAGCACCAGGATGTGTATCAGATATCCAGGAGCTCACCTTGTGGAAACAGCTCCTTTTGTAGCCTGCTGTGGCTCACAGGCAGATCTCTTTTTTTCTGTCCAAGTCTTCAGTTGCTATATAGTTCCATGTCCCTATAACTGTGGCTTTTACAATAATAATGGCCGTGCTGAATACCTTAAAATAAACACCACTCACAAACTGTCAGACAGAGTTAGATAAACTTTACCCTAGATAAACTTTAATAAAACTCTTAGGGAGAACTGCTGCTTCACTGATAAAGGATGACTCAGGATGTCCAGGCATTTCCATAGTGCAAGCTTTATGATGAAAAGCCCACCATGAGCTCTGTTTTCATTGATTGCTGGTTGCAAATATCTGACTCTGAAGCAGTCTAGGCTGTACCGCTCTCTGTAAGACTTTCTCCCAAGTGCAGTCGTCTCAATTCTGGGTGTAGTCATGCAAACATTTGGCTTGGAAGGGGCATCTGGAGCACATCTGGTCAAAGCAGGTCAAGCTAGATTGGGTTGCTCGAGAACTTGTGCACATGGCAAAATGGGAACATTAATTCAGTCCAGTTTTAAGCTAAATTCACTGGGCCTCCCATGACTCATCACGTGCAAGGGAAATGCTGAGGCTCAGGAGAAACATTTGCTCATTAGAGTGGCTGCGAATTAGTCAGTGGTAGAAAAACCATTTGGCTGCCTCATGAATCTTCAATGAATATAAAGGTCTTTTGTGCAACTGAAAAGCTAACTCTCCTGCACTAGTAAATAATTATTAGGATGTGAAATACAGTGCTCCATTCAGACAAAAAAGCTTCTTCAATGAAGGGAAAAATCTTGCATTTTCTACACCATTCATCACATGCACTGCCAAGGTCTGTCCTTCCAGTTTTGGAAGATAGTACCTTGAATTAGTGATAATCCTAAAATTAAAGGAACGGACTTAAACTTTCAAATGTTTACTTTTAATTGTATCCAGCAAACCCTGTGAAAAGGAGTTCCTCAGGATAAGCAAGGCAGCAATGAGGAGTGGGTTGCAGGAAGGAGAACAGCTGCGTAGTGCTTTCGGGTGGCTCTTACAGAAACCAGAGGTCTAGAGTTACCATAACTAACACACACAAAGCCTATGTATGCAAGAGGATTCGGTCACAGAAAGAAGTGATTTAGCTTGGAACACTCAGCAGTTGCATAAAACTTCCTGCCTCAGAGGAGATATAAAGAGAGAGGGGCAGAGCCACAGTAACAGTGACAGAGCTGAACATGCATGGTCACTGCAGCTCTGCCTGTTGAATGTAGTGGTGGAGCTTGGAACTCATGGCATTCCTGAGAGCTGGTTGCTCACATCCACACACTCCTTCCACGTGGCCTGACCTCAACAAAGGAGTACCATGACTGCTGTGGAGCTTCTGGGCAGCACCAACCTTCTCTGTTCACTGATGAGCCACTGTCAACAGGGGCTGCTGGGTCAGGCACAGTGAGAGAGGTTCACCATAAGCATGGGGTCATCCCATAGTGAGCCCCAAGGATACTTCAACAGATAACTACAGATCATGAAAAGGAAGAATATTCTAAACATTAGGATGAAAAAACTAGTTTCTTACTCCTTCATAGCTCTGTGTTCATATGAACAATTCCCAGCATTGTTCTGTCTCAGTTTCTCACTTACACAGGATTGATAAAAACATTGCAATACTTATTACCTCACACAGCTCTAAAAAACCCACAACCAAACAAAACCAAGACATGAAAGTGTCTTAAGAGCAAAAATAGTATAATAATAGAGCACCAAACATGCTAACATCTTACTATTAAGAAATATCAACCCAGAAGCTCTTACTATACAACAGTGTATTTTATTACTAACAAAGACAGTAATAACAGGACTACTGAAAATGTGTATGAAGTTACCTGTTTACAAACATAACTACAAGAATGAAGGATATTAGTGTGCGTTTGCACAGATTTAAGATCTTTCTCACTGTCTTTCTCACAGCAGCAAGAATTCCATATATTTTTAGTGGGGATATTACAAAAGAAATAGATGTCCTATTAAAGGCAATTAAATTACAAACACTAAAATGCAGATGTTGTAATATAAAGATAAATACACTCAATTTTTAACATATGGATAAGAGAAATAACTTTGGTTTATCAGAACTGTATCACAGAACGGTAGGGGTTGGAACGCACCTCTGGGGATTATCTAGTCCAATCCCTCTGCTAAATCAGGATCACCTAGAGCAGGTTGCACATAAACGTGTCCAGGCAGGTTTTGAAAGTCTCCAGAGAAGGAGACTCCACAACCTCTCAGGGCAGCCTGTTCCAGGGCCCTGTCACCCTCACAGTGAAGACGTTTTTCCTTATGTTTTCTGTAGCTCCTCGACTCTGCATTTGCATGACTTTTCTACAACGCAATTTTGCTTGATTGTTCAAAGCATCACCATGAATCCTGCCCCAACAGGAGACAGTAATTTCTCTGCATAGTATTGATAAATATTTTTATCAGTAAATCAAATGCAAGATGTTGATCAGTCTTATAAAATGCATTGACATTCAGGTTTAGAAAACAGCAAAATCCTGGCTCCAAATTATTGAAATAATAAAATCACATTGACTTCACTGGAGCCAGGATTTCTTAGGAATCGAACAATGAGACTCTTACCCACTTCAGTAGCACCTGCTCTTGAGAACCACTCTATTATAAGAAAGACTACATGTATCAAGGCCTTTCTGATTTAAGGAAAATATACTGCTGTACCATATAGAAAATTAAGCTTTGCAGAAAAAGCTTAAAGGTGTTCTTTTAAGTAAATATATTGTTAAACAAGACTATACATTAATAACTCAAGTTTGTTTTCTGCAAGGTATTTCTTTAGAGAATTTTTAAAAACTAACTTACTTGTATAGAAACAACATGAAACACACACTTTCACTGCAGCTCAGTAAAAAAACACAAAGCGTATCCTTCAGATTCTGTCGCCCAAGCCACCAGGGATCTGAAGTGTTTTCTTCTTTGGCATGATGCACTGGAACGCCCCACCAGGAGCGGCTCCAAGAAGCATTTTTCTGGAGCAGCGCTGCATCTAACACATCATCCCTGTCACAGTATACAGAGAGGCCTGACAAGTCTTGCCCTAAATGCACAGTGTATGGTGCATGTTATATATAAAAAAAGTACAATCTGCTTTATTCAGAGCCAAATGACATTGTCTGATCACCACAGGAGTGTTGGCTTTAGTATCAACGTAGTGGAAGCACGGTAATTTTACCGAGTTTGTACAGTACATACAAAACAGTAGTTCTAAACATTAACCTTAGGCGGTCGGTTATTTACAAAATCCACTTTTATGTACAAAATAAATCATTATAATTCAAGATTCCCTTTCTTAATCAGTGTACAAGCTACCATAAACCAGTGTTGTAATGGATAAATCATAACACAATTTAGAGAGTATTTATAAATTTGTGTATTGCTTATAAGAGATATTACTGTTTAAAACAGTGTTTTCTAAACATTGTTTTAATGCAATTCAATACAGAGTATTGGGAATAGTATTGTTTTCTCTCATTTTTTCCTTAAATTACTGCTAGTCAATCCAGCTGTGTCCTACTGAACTTCAATTTCCATTATTCCTGGAAAAGATTAAATATAGCACATTATTGCTAACTGTCCCCATAACAAAACTAACTTTTTTTAAGTGCAAGGAAAGGTATGTGTGCTTTTTAATAAGGCACAGAATATCCATTATTTCCAGTGTAACACAGAATCCATATCGATTTTATACACAGAAAATGTTCATATAAAATGTCAAACTCTCAAAGGTTTGAACTGTTTCCTGAATCCAACTCTCTTCTGTTGTCTGAAGCTGAGTAGACAAGTAGTGATACGGAAGCTGACTGCGAGACATCAGGTATTTGGGAACAGCTGCTTTGTAATGGAGGAGATTCAATAAAATCATTTTTTGGAGTTATTCTGTAAGTAATGAAAAATAAAACACAGGGAGTCAATTTTAAGCACAGTGCATTACAATAGAAAAAAATAGCAACAAAATTATAATATATCTTAAACTCTATTATTTTCAAGAGAACACAATACAGTTCTGTGTACTCCTTCTAGCTTAGAGTCATCATTGTTTTTTTCAGACTTGTCACCTCTCAAAATAATTGCTTTGCAGCCACAGCTTCATTGAGGGTCATTGTTCAACAATACAAGAATATCCTACAAGCTGAAGCTCCAGCACTCAATGCTTAATAGGAAACAAAGAATCCCACAAAAACATAAAATAGCCCAAAGGCTAAAGATACATGGCCACATGAGAAAGTCTGTAAGAACTACAGTCTTGACAGCTACTGAGGGTTAATTGTATACTGAGTACTGTGATTCTTCAGTGAGAAGAAATAGAAAATTTACAGAAGTAGTGGTAATGCACATAAACAACCAAAAGACTGAGTTAAGGAGCCTTACCTTCCTTCACCTACTCTCTTCATACTCTCAGCCAAGCTACTCATATCACATGTGCTATCTGCTTTGTTTCTTTTTTCCACCTGATCCACTGTCAGTTTAGAACCAGATAACGTTTGATCTCCGCTGTTCTCACCCTCCTCCACTCTTTGGGCTGATGTTCCATCTGCTTCGATCTCTTTCTCAGATGTCTCTGGAGAGGTTTTAATTTCTGCAACAGTTTCTTGGCTTAG
>WEIS01091086.1:0-19213 GCA_013389965.1 Todus mexicanus
GGGGGAATATTTTTAAGGGCACATTTGGCAGAAAGACATATTACCCCACCTAGTGGAGTAAAAAGCTTTTCATTTAGCTACAGTGAAACTTAAGGCATATAAAGGAGAGTAATTTCTCAAAATATTCTGGTAGTTTTTGAAGGAAGTGCTGATACTTCTTCATAGAAGTACTGCCATATAGCATGTTTTCTGTGGGTATCAAATGGTTGCTGGCTCCCAGAGGCCGTGTCACTTGATGGAACCTGAACCTTGCAGTAGGTGCAAGTCTCAGTCCACATTCAAGGAAGAACATGAGCCTACTGAAGAAATCCTCAGAGTCCAGCTCAACTAGCTAGCAGAAAAGGGATGTGATGGAAACCAAAGATTTATCCCTAAGCAGGCTGGTGCCTCCTTCCAATTAGTTTTTGTGCATTAATTCTCTCTTGGAGTTAACTGAGCTTATGTCTACATTAACAGGTATGAAGCCTAATAGAAGTGCCTTCTTTAACAGTAGATCTGGTGCTGAGATGACTGCTGCATATTTCATTAGCAGCTGGGGGACATAAGGTACACCCTTGAAGTGCAGCTGCCAACTGAAAGAGCAGTTGCATCTGAAAGAGCACTCTCCAAGAGAGAGCACTCTGCAACATGAATAAAAGCACAGTAAGTGAGGAGGATCTGTAAATTGTTCAAAGGTGTGCTCCTGATCCAAGCTAAAGTGAATGTGCACCCAGAGGCAAACATTAATTGCTTTTTGTTGAAGCACTCNTCCTGATCCAAGCTAAAGTGAAGGTGCACCCAGAGGCAAACATTAATTGCTTTTTGTTGAAGCACTCAGTAGTGTCTGGATGGGATTTCATAATTTCTATTGTTTTTCACTTGCCAGCCTGAAGAAATTGAAATGACTGGAGGAGATGGCCAGTTAGTAATATTGAAGTGATGAACTTCAGTTGTCTAAAGACAGAAATAGTTAACTAAGTGCATGTAGTCCCTTATGGTCCATTTCCTGTGTTGACAAATGATGAGCACATAGCATCTTCGAGGATAAGTATCTATTTTAACATTGATGTGTAAGTTCCCTCTTTGGAAACGGCAATCTCAGGAAGGCGAATTGTCACATCTTTCTAAGAATAAAACCTCTTGGAAGTCCCTCTCACCCCCAGTCAAGAGTAACTGTGACAATGTCGACAAAGACAGGGACTGTAACTGCCTAAACAAGATTAGTTGCTTTCATTCCTTATTTTCCAAAAGCCGAAGACTCACTTTTATCCGCTCTACCATAACAGCTTTCAACAATAAAATACTGCCTTAGATAATTCACTTGTCATCTATCAGCCCCAGCTTTCTTGTTCTTCTGGAGGTACATCCTGCGTAGGAATACTGTCAGTTCTGTTATTTGCTGGTCTTTAAAGAAGCCTCGTGTAAAACAATGTTGGCTTTGTACTGTGTGTGAAATATTACAAGTGTAGAAATTCTAAGAAACAAAATAACCAAAAATGTTAACCATCTTCAGTATGTTTAATTAGTTTCTGATGGTTGTGGGAAGGGGAAAGGCACTGTGCTGCACGCACATGGCCAGCGTGCTACTGAACACCATACCTCAATTCCTGCGAAAGCAGGTATCGGGAGAGTGGCCACAATTAGGATGGAACATGCAGTAGGTGGATCACTGAAATCGTAATAAGAGAAACACTTAAAACCAAAAATGTTGAAAGCAAAGCCACTGGAAATGTGGCAAACCTTAGCTCCAAGCACTTGGTGGAGCAGTGGAAAGAGCACTGATGTGCTTACAGATGTGAGATTATAGCTTTTCAAACATAACTTACGTTGCCTTCAGTGGTAAAGCTACATTGAAAGACTGTCTGAAAAATTCCTTCTGTTATCTGCAATTCTATGGAGTTGTGATCTGAATCTATCTGTTAAATGTGTTACAGATAATTACTGAAATATTTCTGAATCATGTCTTCAATCCATGCATTGGATAAAAAAACTGGACACTGTTCTCATGCCCTATAAACTCTTTACTGGATTTTAAAGCAACCACTCAGACATCAGGAATAATTAACTTGGAGAAGTTTCAATTGTGGAGTTGGGCAAAAAAAGTTTTACCTATCTTGAAAATCATCCTGAGATTTCAATATTTCTCACTGGAGTAAAACCAAGACCTTGTTGAATCTTTAGGCAGAGAGATACACAAAGCAGGGGTTTGCACCTGAGCCTGACACCTTCCCCCTCAAGAACTTACTGTTCTTCTGTCATGTTGTTGACTATGCTTTCTCCTTCTACCCTGGAACTGAACAACTTTCTAGATTAAAATTTCCTTGGAACTGTTATAATTATGTAAAAAATTCTGATGTTGACAGAGCATTTTCCACTGAAAACTGGTGATTCTCAAGAACTTCTTCCACATGCTATAAAGTTTGACAGCTTGCCTGTCCAACCCAGTACATGCCAATGGATACACTGCATCAGCTTTCTTTTGTCCTAAATAATCCACGAGTTTTGATAGTTTGTGTGGGTCAGATGATCAGCTGGTAAAAACTGACTTTGGAGCATTGAAATTAGTGAAGTGATGAATAAAGTGTTGAATAATCCTACTTGAAATTCAGGAATGGGCTTTCAAAACAGCTGAAAAATATTTTGACGTGACATAATGCAGTCCCACCTGGAACTCAAGAGGCAGACTCCAGGAGCAGTGGTAGAGTAGTTGTATCAGTATATGGCTTTTCCTGGAATAATTCCACCAATAGCCCAGAGTGGCATGATAACACAGCTGTCCTGCTTCTCCTTCCAAGCAGCCCAGGATATTTGCCTGTATAGCATTGATTTATTGTCATGTAAATACATTTTGACAGATCTAAACATACAAACCCAAATGAATTGTGCTCCCAGGTCTTCTAGTTTCATGTTTGTTGACTATAGATGGGAAAACCTTATGCAGTGTTTCTGGGGAGGTGGGGCACTCTGCATCTTGTGAATCTGTGAATTTTTAAATGCCTTTGCCTGCTGGTTTCTCTAGGCTCTTGTATAAGCATTGAACCCAAAATGTCTACTGTTCAGTCTAGCAGGATCCCCCTTTCAGTGGGGGTGGTGATAAAAGTCTGTAGTTGTGTCACTCAAGATATATGCAGACCCTTCTTCCAGATGGGTAGGATACCTTAAAACTCTTGCATGCTGCTCCATTTGTGTGTGTGTGTGTGTTTGTTTTGTTTTGTTTTTGTTTTGCCCTTATGAAATGGGAAACATCCATTTTTAGATATTTTGAAAAGCCTTCCCTGGCCCCCTTCTCGCTCCTATATTGATGGATGTTTCGGGCAGCACTTGTCCCATATATTAGAATATTTTACACCTTTGAAAACTGCCATCTGCCACAAGGCATTTTTAAACCAGTTGAAATTTGAGACTTTGGTAAAATATCCCGCTAAAAGATTCTGATGTTGTTGCAGCTGATTGCAATGAAGCGTGCGTTTTACCTAGCCTTAATTAAGTCACTGCAAAGAGCATTTAACTTAGTCTCACAGGAGGGGATATTTGATGTTGTTTTTACAACAACCTAGCTGAAACCTTCCAACATTTCTAACAGACTTTGTTGATAGCTAACAAGATATTTCAAGCTGTCTGTTCTTAACAAAGTCTCCTCATTGTGTTTTTATATCATTTTTTTTTTATAAATCTAATTGAAACTATTTATACAGAGCTTGAAATTCTAGACAGGCACAGGATTTTGCTCAGAATAATTGCCAATGTACAATGGAGGACTTTTCTATAGTACTTTTTGTGTTCTCCCTTCCTCCAATCACCCCAGCCACAGCAAATTTCTGCTAAGTGGTGTCAAAAAACCATAGCAACTATCTTGTGACAGAGCTGAGAAGGTTTTGTTCTGCAGAGGACTCATTAATCACTTACATTGCATCCAGCCCACAGTCCCATCCAATGTGATTCTGGGAATTTTCTGCTGAAAACAGTTGTATCCCTGAAGCACTCCCCTCACAGCAACCCACAGAGGAAGCAGAGTATGTTATTCTTAGCGTGTGTGGCCATAGGAGGCTCTAGGGATGGATGGAGGGGTTTCTGTTACCAGGAGATGAGAGTTTTCTCTTCAGTCCTGTCAGAGGATGGAGGAGCAGGAGCAGGGAGTTTGCCTGGGCAGCAGTTTAGAGGCAGGTTGGTGGAGCAGCAGGGGAGATCAGAACACGTTTAGGAGGCTCATTAGGGTGTGTATCTGGGCAGTTTTCCATCAGGTGTGGGTGCTGGTGCTGGAGACCTGCTGGTTGTTTGGTAGGTGCCTCTGCTCATTGCAATCACACAACTCCCTGCTCTCAGCAGCTAGCTGGGCAGCCACCACCCCTTTCTTCAGCCCATCTCTCTACTCAGGATTTTTAAGATACCCCTCTAAGGCCCAATGTTTTCCCCTGTCACCTAATCATATTTCCTCTTTCATTTAATTGGTGAATATCAGCTATTATTTGTTCATTTTCATGTAGTATCAGTTCAAATCAAGTTTTCAGTGGAATCTGTTGGTCAGAATATGCCAGTGATTAAGCTTTGACCCATCAAAACAATCGAAATATTCCCACTCGGTGCATTTACTTAGTCCGCAAGACCTCCTAGTTACAGCAGACATCTAGCCCACTGGCGTTTGTATCCTTGGAAATATTAGCCACCCATGACACAAACAGGGCCTCAAATAATTTTTGGAACTTAGAATCCAGAAAAAGAATAATTTGGAAATCTGAACATGGCACTTCCTATACCCTTATTGTCAGTATTTACCCCAGATACCTACACAATAAACAGAACAGAAAGTGTTTCTATATTCAAATCATATTTCCTACTTTCATATAATTATACAGAAGAGCAGTTGCTCTGTGATCAGCTGGGTTGAGGCAGAAGTGGTTGTTTGTGCATGGAAGATGGGTGACCCTCAGCTTCTCCTTGTCTTCTGGACTGCCGTTTGAATGGAAAATGGGACCCTGTCTTACCTAATGATTTATGTGAAAACATGTCAGTGCTTCTCAATGCCTCTGAGGGGATGTTTTCCCACAGAAATTTGCATATCTTCCCTAGTGCTGTCTTCGCATCTTTACACCAGGCCATGTTTTGCCACCACTTCTCTTCATGGGACAAAGATGGTATTAACAGTCAGGGCCTTATTCCTGTCCTGTTTCCTTTGCAGACACGTTGATTCCCCTTTCAGGCCCCTGACTGCATTCAGCGTCTCTTTGCTTTGCTTTCCCTCTCGAAGGAGAGCTAAGGCTGTTTAAGAGAGACCATGCCCCTTCACCTCTAAACTAGGGTAAGTTGTACAATGACCAGGGGAGATCAAAATCTTTTGCTTCAGCTGCAGTTAGACAACTGTTATACTGCTGCTAAACAAAACCTCACTATAGTTTGTTTTTTGTTGGGTTTTTTTTGGGGTGGTTTTTTTTTTTTGACTGCATCTTCGATACCCTTCTTCTTGGGTTTGTTTTCAGGTGACAGTTTTTTCTGACACTTTGTATGCGTGTAGGCAGGGTGACCGACCAGTGTCCTATCCTTAATTTGCAAAAGGTTTAGCTCTGTGTAGTGTATTGCATGTCCAGCTTGAAGAATAATCTCCATACATTTCCTTTGTTTAGGCATAAAAACCACCTCTCGGTTCATGCCAGCATAAGGAGTGCTTAGCCTCTTTTTAGAAATCCAACTTCAGGGATTTTGGTTTTTTTTCACATACATGAGTGATGAGAATGTACTCTGGAAGACATAGCTCCTGGAAAAGAAAGCAAGGTGTGGTACTAATTGGTTAGGTTGACACCTAAGCTGGCATGCTTAGAATCTTGTGCAACCCCAGAGAGGTCAGGATGAAGTCTGCATCTACATCATTTAACCTAGGGCATGAGAAACTACATAACACATAGACTATAAACTATGTTTTCCATTCATTTGTTAGGGTAAGAAAAACCCTTCACATATATGCCAAATGCAGAACTAGAAATAGCAGGTTTATTTTAAACCTTTTCATTGTGTAACTAGACAGGTCCTATACTTGTTAAATTAATTGCTTCATTCAATGCCTGCTGTTGTAGTTTTTAGTGTCTGGCCAACTTTTATTTCAAGAATACCCTCTTATTTTTGTCTATGTATACTTAGTGAGACTTTGTCACCTACTGGTATGCAAAATTATAAACCACTTCAATTTAGTGCTTAGAGAATAGATTCTAAACTTTATATGTACTATGTGCAGTCCATGTAAAATAATGAAGAATTCCTTCTCTTTTCCAGTTCAGGTCTCCAGATGCTCAGAATCAGTAAGAATTCCAGTTTCACAGTACAGCTGTTATTAATTACCTGATCTCACTTTTTTTTTACTCTCACTCTCTTTATTCTGCCTCTCCCAGTTATGAATTACTAGCGTTATGAGAAAGGCACACTCTTTGTTTTGTTGAATGTTGTAAAATATTCACTAGAATCATATAAGAATTTGTCCTGCTGCTGGCAGAAAGCAGCTCTATAAACAATGTGCTTCTTTGTTTGCCCGAAGCATAGTAACAAATGGATTATGTGTAACAGCCATCTATAGGGCTTTTATTTCATCTCCATTCAGGCTCTGCGTGTTTTGCACTGGTTTTAATGAGGCTGCCTGAACTATGGTAACCCCGTGGCACATTTGTAAGCAAGAGATATTAGATGAATCAGCCCCTTCCAGGACTGCATTATGAAGTGATCTGCTTTCATTACAGGATTTATTTTATAGGTGGTGGACCTCAGTGAGAGGACACTGCAGGCACAAGCAGCGCTTATCTGCTCTGTAAGGCCAAGTTCAGGGTCCGCATGAATGCGAATTTGCTTTCCCACAGTCAAGTCTCCATTTGTTGCGTGGCTTGAGACACAACGTTTTTTTGTGCATGACCTCTCCTTTACTCCCTTTCTGCTTCAGACTCTACTGGAATGATTGATAGTCCTTTATGAAATACTTAATAAAGAACTTTTTAACTTCCTCATCAGTGAGAAAGCTTGAGTGTTGTCATCATCTCCCCCCCTCCCTCCGCCCCCCAAAAACACAACCTGTAAAAAAAGACAGAAATCCCAGCATCTTGCAGCAGAACGAAAAGCTTCTTCTTCCTTCTGCCTTTCTGAAGCATGAAGGTTTCTTCTCTGGAACTGCAAATGTTTCTTCCCTGGCAATAGAGCTCACTGTTGTCAAAATCAACCAAACACATATTCATATAAATGCAGATAGATGCCTTCTTTTTTCCTCTGAAGTCCTATGAAGGTTTTACTTTTTTCCTCTCTTTTTTTTTTTTTAAACATCATTTACAAATTGTACCAGAACAAACCAGGATTCACAAGTGGCATAGTGCCCTATTTAAGTCTTCTGTGGTTTGTTTGAATGCAATCTGTTCTCGAGACGTTTTGTTTGCTCTTTTGCTCTTCAGTCACTATCAGAATCATAACTAGGTAGTTTTTTGCACAGGAGATATTGTTACAATACAGAAGACAATTAAAAGCATGATAACAAAGTAGAAACAACCAAAGTCATGGGCCTCATCTTCCTCCTCTCTGGGCACATTTTCTGTGTGTTGCTTGAAGTGTTTGGTTGTTAAAAATCACAGCTCAAACAATTCCTGGCTTTGTAAATAGAAGACCCAGTGAAAAACTGGGAGTAGTGGAAGAGAGATGCCATTGCTTTGGTTAACCCCCAGCATAGGACTAGAGATTCAAGTCTTGAAGTTGCCTTTGTTAAGTTTTCAGATTTCGTGGTTGGAACGTGGTTTTGACAAGGAATTACTGGCAGTAATGCAAAATCAGGTTGAACTCTGAATTTCTGATTCTTAATGAGAGTCCTAACAGCACAGGGCTGCAAGTAACTTCTTGTGCTAATTGTAGTCTTTGCTAGCTAGCAACAGTGAAGAGCAAAGCCCTGAGGTTAAAAGTACCATGAACAAAAATGGACAGGTCATAAAGCATAGCTTGCTATTATAGGAATAGAAACAACTCTAATGATGAAGACAAATTAATTATCAAAGAAGATGGCTTGGAGGAAGACTTCCAAATTTCTAGGTTGTGGGGTTTTTTTGATGTGTTTCGGGTTTTTGTTTGTTTGTTTATTTGTTTTCATTTGTTTTGTTTTGTTGTTGTTGTGTTGTGGTTTTTTTTTTTCTTTCAGTAACAAATCAACACCAAACATTCCTCTCTCCAGCTCCATTTTGTGTAAAAACATCCAGTGGCAGGCTATTTTAATTTTGGTTTTAATTTGTAATGGAGAAAACCTTTCCATTTTCCAAGCACTTCTAATACCTGATTTTACTAGTGCAAATGTAGCCCTCTATGGCATATATTTCCTGCTGTCACAAACACATGTGTGTCTGTGCGTATATGAGATATGCCAAGGTAAAGAGAGACAGACCCTGAATGTACTCATGGGTTTACTGTAATATCTCAGGTTTGGCTTCAACATTTTTTATCTGTTGATCTCCAAATGCCAACAGCTGGAAATGAGAGACTGAACTGCCCAGAAGGCAACTTCTGACCTCCTGAATGAAAATGTACACTATACGTTATGTGCATGCGCTGCATGTCATTGAGCTGCAGAAATATGCAGCACCTGCATGCTCTTGAGAAATGGACTGTAATACAAAGAAGATTACAAATGTATTTGAAAGCACTTAAAAAGGATGATGAAAACTTGAGGGGAGGGCTTTTTTTAATGAATATTGTGTTACTGGGTGATAAGCATGGATTTGCTTAGTAGGGCTTTACTGTTTATTTGTACTTTGACTTTATGTTTTAATGACTATAAAGACATGCAGATGAAGTATCTGGACACTTATTTTCATTGTAATTAACAATTAATGCATTAACTTCCAACCTTTAATTGGACTGAATTTAAATACAGCACATTTCAAACTCAAGACTCTGGAAGGCATGTAAAAGGATGAAACTGCATTCTATTGGACACCTATTATGCAAGCTTAAATAATACCCTGTCTTGGGAAATTGCATCTGAAAGGTAAGTTGACTGGTACTTCAGAAGTTGTTCCAGTTTTAAGGTGAGAGATTTTTCAGATAACATGAAGTGCTTAATCCTTTTCATTCATCCTCCTTCTCTTTCACTTAAGGTCTAATATTTTCTTAGAGAAATCTGGTTATATGCTTTCATTGTCTTGCCCTTCTGAAAACAAGCTGCAGGCTTCCATTGCTTTTCACTCCTGCTGGACCTGTCAAGAGGCTGTAACTATTGTGAGCAACAAAATGTTTAGATGTGTCACCCCAGGAGCCAGTTTTTGATGGGCTGAGTGAAGGCAGAATGAAGTTAGTTAGTTAACAAACATAAATCCTGCATTTACTACCTTCTGTTGTGAAGGAACATCAAGTATTTAATAGGACCTTTCTGTGTCAGGTGTCTGGCAAGATCACACAAGTGTGAGAATTAATTGTCTTTCTGTGGTAACCTGTAAGAATGTAACTAATTTTCAAAATTAAAACTGAGAAGTCAATCATAAGCAATCACCAAAGGATTGACTAAAGGTTTAAAGGTTTGGATTTTTTTTTTGTTTTGTTGGGGTTTTTTTGTTTGGTTTTTCGCTTGTTTGTCTTTCTTTCTTTATTTATTTAAATAATGAATACTTTTTAAGCAAAATGAAATGTCATAAGATAACAAAAATCTGCAAACTTGTTTTAAACCCACTGCCTAAATGTTTCCATTTACATAGATGTTAGTAGACATTCAGGTTACTCATTGTTCACCCAGGAACCCTGCAACAGTTGTAGAGGTAAACTGCCTTTAGTCATCCAACATCATGGACCATTTTTTGTGCTGTTAAGTATTTGAATGTATTTGCCACTGAACGCAGTGACGCTGTGCTGATTTACATCAGTTGAGATCTGGCCTTGTACCCTGGGAAACAAAAGCAAATTTGTTTTTCTTCCTCCTGTGCTTACTCCCCCCAACAACCCCAACTTCACGAAGTCCTGTTCCACCAGCTAATAATAATGACCATCACCATCATCTCTGTAGCCCCAGGCGGGTGCCCCTTCGTGAGCCAGGAAGCGCGTGAGCTCTGGGCAGGCATTGGGGTGAGGGCTGGGAGCCATCTCAGTGCCGAGTGGGAGATCCCCTTCAACTTCATGCTTGGCTGGTGCTTTGTTCACCGTTGAATGCTCCCCCCTTGGAGCCTTTGTGCAGCAGCGGGGGCCGAGGTGTGAGGCGGCCGCCAGCCGATGGCCGCACCATGCGTGGACAGAGCATGACGAGTTTGGCTGCAGCCAGTCACCACCGGGCTCAGTGTTACATCACCGTCAGCCCACAGCTCAACCAGACTGAGCCTAACAGGCTCCTCGTTGTTTTTCCTCTTTTCAAGGACAAGAAGAAAGCCTGGGAAAAGAGCAGAGATCCCAGTTCTTCCTTGAGAACAGCCGAATATTGTCTGCATGGTAATGAAGAGAACAAAACCACAAAGCACACACAGCTCTCTCCCCCCGCTGCAAGCTGGGATGCACAAAAGCGGGGTGTGTAATCGGAAGGAGTGAGTGAGGGCAGCGCAGCACCATGAGGAAATAACCTGCAGTCCCCTGCAGCCTGGCCGCACAACCCGTTGTGGCTCCTGGGAAGGCCAAGCAGCCAGTGCTTCCCTCATTCCTGTTTTTCATGACACTGTCCTTGCAGTTGATTTGGGGACTCTGTGTCGATATGGTAGCACAGTAGCTGGATCGCTTTCAAAAAAATTATTGTAAGATACAGAGTGTGTTTGTGATTTCAGTTTTCTGTTCCACCCACAAAGTCAAGATGGGTACATACTCACAGCTTGTCCTTGTTTTTGCAAGCTCCTGATATTATCTTCAGGGAAAGTGATATCCTGTTTGTTCTGTTTTGAAATTCAAAAGACGTGTAATTTTTCTGTTTGCAATGAGTCTTGGTTGTTGCTTCTTTCAAAAGTGGAAAAATGGATTGGCTTTGTATGTCCTTTGGACACCATGAGCACCCGAACCATTCCCATCTGTTGGGGGCAGTTCCAGTTCCTATATTTCTGCATTCACAAACAGCCATCTCTTGGCAGCGAGGCATAGTGTCCCTATGGAGAAGTACGGTTGTCATGGGAAACTGTGATCACGGAGAGCAAAACAAGTTTTGTAAGCCATCGAGGGACTTGTCTGTCTGTACCATGAAGGCAGACAGTAAGCTTGTATTCCTCTGGAAACCAGCGCTGAGCTTGGCCATGGGGCAGTGAGCTCTTGGAAGGCTTCTACAGTTGGACTTTTCCACTGCACCTTTGCATGGGCTGAGGTCTTTTAGGACTCTCCAGACAAGCATGCTCCTCTACACCTCACTTTGTTCCCTAATTCTATTTCTGCTGCATGTGATACTCCTTCTAAAACAACAATAAGGAAAACATCACCTGGGTGGCTGGGAGGAACCCCATCTACCTTAGGGCACCTGTTGTTGCTGTTATGCACTTGTGCTGATTATGGTGACATCATAAACATTTTTGGGGGAATTGAGACCTCATGCTGCACACCTCTGAGAATTATCAGAAGCTATCTTCTAATTTACAGCCACATTTTCATTATCATCAGTCTTTTACCTGTCACCTAAGTTAGTCTGACCCCTTTCCAGCCTTCTATTTTATATACAGGAAGCAATCATTTCTTCCTTGACTTCTCTTGGAGACATCCAAAAAGCAAACCTCTTTGTAAACCACCATTTAATGTGATTCTTGTCTAGCCTATGCATATGGATTTCCTTTTTGAGAAAATTATGATGTGGAGTTGGATGCCTATCAAGATTAGGCCAGAGGATGGGAAATACATGGGTTCTTTGAATACAAGACATCCAGCGGCTCTGGTGTATCAGAGCTCCTTGATAGCCTTCCTCTGATCTATTCCACTTTCATCTCACCTTTTCACTCAGGACTGGCCAGAATGGTGGACCAAAACCGTACCAGCGGCCTGTAAAGCAGCATTCAGACCTTGCATCCTATTAGAATTGCTTTTCCTCCTGTGTCCTGAAACTAACAGACACTGCATACTGTAGACTCATAATTATCCTCTGGTTGACCAACACATCGAAGTTTACTCCTTCTTTATTACATGTTCTGTGGTATGAAAGATAGCATAAAAAGTATCCAGAAAAATACAGAACCTTGGATGTCTATTCAAAATCTGTTCATCAGCCCTTCCTGATCTCTGCAGTGATAAATTTTTCCACTAATGCATGAGACCTGATTATAGCCTTGCACCATTACAAAGGTTACCGCTGGTTACAGAATTATCCACTACTTTAAAAAAAAAAAAAGTTGCTATAATTAAAACAGAGTCTTCATTCAGATGTGCTTTTACAAAGACGGACCTCAGCACATGTTCTCCGTTGTGATAGTGCACCCTGACAGGCAGAAAATGGGAAGAATTGTCTCAGCTTCTTATGCTACTCTGAGCTTGATGGTAATTAATTATGTAAATAGATGTGTGTTGTTCATTTCTGTTGCCAAAACAGACTCCCTTTGCATATGAAGATGAATTGTTGCTTCCCATAAGAAGCCAAGTCCTGAGCAAGTGCAGTAAATTTGCAAATAACCTTGCAGGAGATTTCTTGGAAGTGCAGAAAGGGTTGCAGTCCATTATCTTCAATGTGTCAGTTCTTTTTACAGTATTAGCCCCGTTACAGCAAGGACTTTATAAACATATATTTTTACGATAAACATAGTTTAACTGACTTAGAGACAAATAGAACTAATGCCTAAGCACACTAAAATGGTTCACACCATTTCTCTACTTCTCAGACATCTACATGCTCTTAGAAAACTATTGAGAAAGACGTGTTTTTCCTTACTTAGAGGAAAGAAGACAAAGCACAAAAGCAAGGCTTGGCTTCAGCAGCTTTCCCCAAAGATTAAGGAAGTGGTTCAAACAGATAAAATAGGCTGTATCAAGGCTGCTTTTTCATTCAAGAAGTATATATGATGAGCCTGGAATAATCTTAGAGCCAATTTACGTGTTGGACAAAGCATGTCTTCGGCTTTCAGATCCATGTGTAACTCTTTAGTGCCCTCCCCTGTCCCAGTTTGGAAATGCCTGTGTCTGGTAGGGAAGCCGTCTATGGTTAAGAAAATAATACTGTGACTTTATTCCTAAAATGAAAGATTACTGTTGCCAATTTTCTCTCCGAATTCAATCTATTTGTCTCAGAAGTGGGGAAGGGGGAGAGTACTAAGGGATTGTGCGTGTGCCACCTTTTTTCTTTACATACTGTTTTCTACTGCTTATAATGATTGTGACTTCTCAGTGAAGTATGTCAGAGAGGCAACTGGAAAAAAAAAATCAAGCTAACACTGAAAACTCACCACTCTTTAGGTCAGTCAGATCTTCTTTCATCTGGATCATTTACCATTGAACATGGCGTGAGTTTCACACAGATGAGAGAGGATGAGTGTGCTATGTGTGCTATCCAAATCAATGCATTAATCAAAGAAAGAAGGAATGTAAGGGTGGTGGAGGCAAGATAAAAGAGAATAAAGAAAACAATCTATCTTTTGTTTGCAAATGCAGGAGACTCACCTCACTGGTACTTTCAGATGGCCTTACTGGCACTCTGGACACCGGGGGCACCATCTCCATCACATATTTGCCCCGGGACCATAGCCCTGAAGCCTCATTGCATGCCACTGCATGCCAGTCCCATGCAACAGTAAGAGCTTCTGATGCATAGTCAAAGAAACTCAAGTGTTCTTAGACTTCTGGGAGAGGTTTTCAGAGTTAGTTGTGGTCCTTGGTTGGAAAAGGACTATTGCTTCTCATCCCTGGACCAGCACTTCAATAATATTTACTTACACAAAGCCCATCTCATTTCCTTCCTAGTAAAGAAAAACTTCCCTCTCATCTATCTGTCACATCCTCCCTACAGGAACTGGAATTCACTAATAAATTAAGCTGCCACATTCTGGTCTGTCCTTTCTCCTTGATAATACGTTAAGTTCATAGCTCTGATGAGCATTGTAACCAACAATGTTATGAGAGGTACCAGTGTAGGCAGCATGGAAGGGTTTTTGTTTGTTTGATTTTGTTTGGTTTATTTGGTGTTTTTGTTGGTGTTTTTTGTTGATTTTTGTCTATTTCTTATTTCAGTATAATTTTCTGGGATAATTCTATGACTGTCATTTTCTAGGGTAGAGAGAAATTGAAGCCCTGCTTTCCATTGATTTCCTTCTGCTATGCAATATGTGCTAAAATAAGAATCTGTCCATCTGTCTTCCTTTGGTGCACAGGTATTTTTTGCATGACTAAAATTGGATCTTATATCCTGCAAGACATTTATATGGGTTAGCTTGTCTTAATATGCTTTAAAGACAAGTAAATGGAAGAAAGAGAGACAGTAACTAGAATATATAGGTCAAAGATTTCTTCATCCTTCAGATAATCCAGTTATTTTAAAAAGAAGCAGAATGTAATCCTAAAAGCCGAGCTTATCCAAATCAATTATAAACATTGCTTCAAAATCCCTCATGGATTGTATTTTATATTTCATAATATTTCTGTAAATATTACATACCTTGCTTAAAAAAGCAAAATAAAACCAAAACAACAGAAATACATAGCTTATTTGTTGGCTACTGAAAGTGAATGTTTTCAAATGGTGATTTGAAAATGTTCTGTTTCCAAGTATTTCGACTGACTGCCAAGCCTGAACTGAAGATTTTCACCATTTGTTAGAACATCCAAACCATCCAGGAGCTGGTTTATATTTTAGCACTGAGTATATCAGAACCATGTCTGCTTTAAGATCAGGGCTTCATGATATTCCTATGCACTGCAGACATACTCACAGACATCTGAATAGATGTCTGTCCATAATGGTTCAAAACTAGAAGGAACAGAAGGTTCCCTTCTGAGATAGGGCTAATTAGGAAACAAAAAACCCCACAGTAGTCCAACAATGCACAGTGAAAGACAAGTAATATCACATTTCAAGGTTTTGCTAAGTATGAATCAATATTATTATTTGTTGTATATCTTATAACACTTACATGATTTTGATATAATTTACAAAGATATCACTACCAGTGAGCTTGCCTTCCTCTAGCCCCCACATTGTTTTGTTCTGTTGTCTGCCTGCGGCCACTCTGAGTCAATTCCTTTTTTATCATCACACCACTGTGATGCTAAAGCACGAAAACATGTGAGAACTATTATGCTGCTGTTTCTTTATCTCCAAAGACCAGAATAATTTATCTTTATCTGTGTTTTGCTGAAGATAAATGTTGGGACATGGGGCCATACGTGTCTGCTGTTCATGGCAATGAGAAATTTTGTAGCTGTTGCTAAGTGTTCAAAACCAAGATGTTATTGGTTAAATGTCATTAAAAGCTTCTGTGTTTAACAATAGATCTTTGTGAGGAATAAAGGTAAGAAATGATTATGCTTCTGTAGGTATTCAGGGAGTAGAAACGAAAACAGTTTCCATCTAAAATAAAGACACAGCATGAATGGGTTTTGCTATATGATGGTTTTCAGATCTGTGGGATGCAGAATGACAAACAGCTGAGAAAGAAAGTCTACAAGAGGCAATTAGAAACAGACATGGGTGAAAACAGAGAGACAATTTTTGGTCTAAGTGTTGTTCAGAAAGGAGTGTTGACCTGTGTGCTAAGAAACCTGCCCTTCCTGTTTAATTTCTCTTGCATTCAGGAAAGATGACTCTGAACAGATTTTGTAATAAACTAGTTTGTATCTAAGATATACTGGATTCTGCCAGTTTCTCCTCCACTTGAAATAATTCATGAGACTCTTGGCTACTGGCTCATGCCAGAAGGAGGTAATATGGTATTTTCTTTGAAAGTGAGAGTTCAGTTATAATGATGCATTTATCAAGAAATACTATGAATTGCATAATATTGGAGTGTTCCTTGCTAAGGTGGAGTGAGTTTCTGTAGCACATGTTAACTGGGTGACAAGCAGCAAACCAGTCCATTCCCTGCGCCTCACTAGAGACTCAGCACACAGAAATCAGAATCACCACTATTATCCTTTCTAGTTTCAGCTGAAAGTGGATAAGATTAACCAAAATCTCCCAGCAGATGACTACGACATACTCTAAAGCCCTGCAGAAAATACTGTAGAATTCTGAGTGTGCAAATATCTTGCTGCTATGATTTACAAATTAGATTCCTCAATTCTACTGGGAGCTGGCATATTTGCAACTATAGCATTCTTAGACCGGTTATCTCAGTTCTACAATCTCTTTGAATTTTTAGCAGGAACAAGTTTTCAAATTGTAGTTGATTTATATTGGCAAAATACTTTCTTATCTGGCAAGAAGTGCTTTTGACTTGTTTGGGCTGCAGCCTGAAGCTAGGAAATTTCAAAAAAGAGCTTAAACAAATCTAATGTAATGATGTTCCAGCAGTGGCTATGAAAGGGAAAGGATCTATCAGTTGATAAATTTCTACACTTTGCTCAGGTTTTTACTTTTCAAGAAAAGAGACATTATTCTTGAACCATGTGCTTGGGAAAACTCAATCAGTTTCATGAGGCAGAAACCCCCAAAGATCTCTAATGACATTCAGATCAAGGCTTGCTCTCAGATTTGGTCTACTTCCCGTTTATCACTTGTGACTTGTGTAGCTGACATCAGCTGAACCTGCCAGCTCTTCAGGATGCCCCGCTGCTTTTCCTCACAAAGGTGTAAAGCCTAATGCCACTAACTTTATTTTAGCCCTCCTTTTCTGGGAAAGAAAGGTCTTTACTTTTTTTCAGATGACACTGCTGCTTGTCCTAGGTTATTGACAATAGGTATATTTAACAATCCAAACTCAGATTAAAAAAATAATAAATCAATAACTAAGTATATGATACAGCCTTTGATCTGGAGTATATTTTACTCAGTGATGTTCACAGAATTCCCCCTCTCCAAAGTACTGATTCTAATTATTACAAGCCCTATAGCATGAGGACTGGTTTTCCCTCAAAGACTAAAAGCTGGATTTTATATCTAGCATGCTACGAATGATATAGTAATTCAACTTGTCAAAATGAAAATTAAACATACTGCAAAAAATAATTTACTGGAACTTAATATAAATCATATAATAAGAAACCACCATTGCAGTAACTCATCTGACCCAACAGTTTATCAAACTAAATTTCACTTTGGATTGTGTATTAGCTAGCTACATGTTACATTAAATATAACTGTGTTTTTGTTTTAGGACCACTAATTCTTCTAGTTTGAGAAAGAACCTGAATGTATTTCAACATTATGTTAATGCTACATTAGTAGTATATGTTGCATTACTGAGGCAAAACCAACCCACCCACATGACAGATAAAAATATTCTCCTGAAAGCTGCAAAAGTTAATGAGGGGTAAGAATTACTTGTGAAGAGATGTCTATTTATCGCGTATATAAGCCAAGTTATCTAGTACTAAATTTGAAATTTATTTTCATGATGTATATTTAACTTACATTTCATTATAAATGATTTATAAATTAAATTATATTTCATGGTTACGTCATACAAAATACAGCCTGTCTGAGAAGGAGATATTAGCAGCATATGAGAGGGTTTGAGCCACTTTGGAAGTAGATGGTACAGAAGCACGGTCCGTCTTGGCATCATGATTGCCTGTGCTGCACTGGATATTTAAAGGGAGGGTTGCCTTTACACATCATGCAACCAAAGCTATGTGGACTAGGTGGATACTGTCGATCATGCAACAGGTCCAAATGGGGAACTCCAGCTACCCAGGAGTCCTGGAAGAGATCAGGCCAGAAAGGCCACAAAACAGAGCGTTTGGAGCACTGCCCAAGAAAGTAACTGTGATGAGGATCCACAACATGAGAAACAATTTGCTGTGTTTACTGATGGATCCTGTCATGCTGTGGGAAACCATCAGAAGTGGAAAGATGCTGCTGTGTGGAGTCTCACAGAACAAGTCACAGAAGCCACTGAAGGAAAATGTCTGCAGAAGTGAAAGCCATCAACCTGGCCCCAGGGATTGCTGAATGAGAAAAGTGGCCAGTACTCTATACTGGCTCTCAGATGGTGGCAAATGCCCTGTGGATGTGGCTACAGCAATGGAAACAGATCAACTGGTAGTTCAGAAGTAAACTCATCTGTGCTGCTGCACCGTGGTAAGACATGTGCTGCCCGGGTAGAGACATCTATATCATGTAGATGCTCACATGCCCAAGTGTTACGCCCCTGAAAAACATCAGAACAACAAGCAGGTAGACCAGGCTTCCAGAACTGAGTGGCTCAGGTGTTGATTGGCATAACCATTGGATGTGACAAGGTTAAAGTTGAACCTTTTTTGTGCAATACAACCCAGAGTTCCTGCCAAATCACAGAAAGAGTAAAATGTAAACTATCTTTTTGGCACAAAAATGGCTGTAATCTTTCTTTAAGTTTTAAGAATATCTGCACTGTAAGAGGTATCTGAAGCCATCTAGTCATGTGTTTAGCTATTCAGCAATTCTCTCCCTTTTTGTCTTAGGCCGTAAGATGCTCTGGGTATTTTTGTAATTTTTTCTCCAACAGATTTCTTATCTCTCAACACTAAATTGCTTCTCTGATCTCTTCTGCTGATTGCTTCTTCTGTTTCCTGTAGTTGATATTTTTGTTCATCATCAAGGTCGGTAGTTGAGAGTGGTGATTTCTTCCTTTCAGCAACATACTTTTATGTCTTCTTTTCTCTTCTACTCTTCTTCTCTAAATTTTGCCATAAAACTTCATTCCTCCTTTAGAGCTTTTTATTTGGATTCCCTAACCCTTTCCTCCATCAGCTGATCAAGGATTTCTTGAGATCTTTGAAGATTTTATTCCACAGGTCTCTTGCTACAGCTTATCAACTCTGACCTGGTGATTAACTCACTTCATGTGTCTGAGTCTTGCCTTTTTGTACTGAATTGGCCCTTGTCTCTTCTTCTTCCCTTCAATTTATTTGAAACACCTTTTCCAAAAGCCTGGGCAACCTTGCCTCTGAGCAGATTGTGGTCGAAGTTTCTAGTATCTTTCTCCACTATCTGTTTCTCTCTCATCTGTTTTTCATAAACACATTTCCTGTACTCACCCTAGAGCTTTGATCTTGCAAGTTTTGCCTTGTGTCTGGTTTCTTCTTCCTGTGACAGTCTCTGCCATCTCTTCTCTTGCAACACCATTTCTTTTGGCCTGGCCTCCAGAAGTAACTCCCTCTCCAGGCTGCATTTGGTCTTCTCTTTGTGCAATCTCTGGGCTTTCTGCCAGCAGCTGCCACCTTTCTTTAT
>WEIS01091088.1:961-23080 GCA_013389965.1 Todus mexicanus
AGGGGGTTTTTAGTGGATCAAGTGTGTGGACAGTTGGGAATCTACCTCCACAGATTACTGATACTGGCATTTTTTGGACCTGGGTGCTAAATATTTATCTTGGAAAATGGGATTCATGTTGATGCTAGCTATTATTAATTAGAAGAGCCCTTAAATTATGCTGACAACAATTAAATAGAAGGGCGTGGAGCTGAGTAGAAGAAACCAAGGTTTGACAGATGCTTGTTCTTGCAAAATAAATTTATTTACCTGTATTTGTGGCTCCTCCTGCGTTATTGTCTGCGAACAAGTGGATATGTTGGTAGAGAAGTTGGTGAAGGGGTTAAAATTTGGCTGAGAGTGGGATAGTAAAAGGGAATTTTGAACTCAAGTGCACGTCGTTCTTCTTTACTTGCTGGGCCAAAGGGTTTCCGAGAGGCAGGATTTGCTTCTACACGCTTCTCTTAGGTGCTTCTGACCATTTATTTGAGGCCTTGAATTTTGTGGTGACCGTTTATTTCTTCTGTGCATTCAGAACATAGATGGTACGAGGTTGGTTTGCGGTTTGGGGGATGCGAAAGGGACCTTGGAGAACTCGGCGGAGCCCTCCTGTACTCAAGGGAGTAGGACCTTGCATATCGTAGAGTGGTAGGGGTTGGAAGGGACCCCTGGAGATCATCAAGTCCAAGCCCCCATATAGGTAAATCCCCTGTAAATCAGGTGTATTCGCTCGAGGGAATACTCATCAGGAGCAAGGAGGCGATGCTGGTAGCTAAGCCTCGATTGTTTCGCTTGGAATACCTTGGGCTGCTGAGCTGCTGCTGAGTCCAGAGTCCAGGAGAAACGTGTTGCACGTGGCAGGAGGCACTGGGAGTTTTGGAGTCTCCAGTCCCAGCATAGGTATAACTGGAGGATCATGGACCCCAGCTGCAGAAAAAGTCCATCCAGTTGAGTCCGACAACTGAAAAGAAACGAAAATTTCCTGACGACTGGAAATCCTGCTCTCCTGCCAGCTCTGTACCTGGCTCCGATTTCATCTCCTAATGGAAACAACCTGCAAGATCCTAATTACTGGCTGACAGCTCGGGACAGAAGAGGTAACGGCACCATTGAAAGGCAGGAAGCACATTTCATCGGGGCTTTGTCAACTGTCCTGCCTCATTCATGTGAGGCGACGACTCCGCTGTGGATCTGTGGTCTGGCCCCAGGTCCCTGCCTCGGACCGGATCACTCTGCGCTACGGTGTGATCTGGATCAGCTGAGAACAGATGATACGGGGTTTAATGCCTTTATGTTGGCTTTTATGTTGCCTGTGGGAGGCACAGACTGACAGATGACTTGGCCAGGAGCCTGCCAACGAGAGGTCGAGTAGGTAGCAGAGAGTGGAGCAAGCTCAAGCCACCAGAGGACAATTTTTACCGTATCTTGGTTCTTCACCACAATTTTTTTGTTTTATTTGGTAGTAAGAGTTTTAAAGCTGGATTCACCGCACCAAAAAACCACAGTATCAGCATTAATACTGGTTTTCATCCCCTTTTCCCTCTGTTTTATTAGACAGATCGTTTTGCAGGTCTGACCTGGAGCTTGGCTCCGCAGACACCTCACTCAACACAACGAGGGGCCAACAGCAGCCATTGGGGATGAGGAGATGTCTAGAAAGGCGTCCTGGAAGCAGAAGGGCAGACAGCAACCCCTAAGCTGTCTGTGCCACCAAAGCATGTAGGACATGGGACTCTCCTCTTGGAGCTAAGATCTACTCTCCTGGCTCTCCAGGTGCTTTCTTCTGGTGCTGCCTTCCAAGTATGGCTTGTCTTTCCTCCTCCTTCTGTTTTCTGTTGGTTTTTTTTCCTTTCGATGCTTCAGAACAGTTTTCCCAGGAATTCTTGACAGTCTGTCATTAGAGGCACAGTCACATCTTTGTTTTGAAGCCCGGCCTATGGGTCCTCTCTTCAAGTTCTGATGAACTTGAAGAAGTTAATGTGGTCCGATGTTGAACCTTTAAGCTTTTTTAGTAGGACCTTTGGTGCTGAGGTGGTTTCATAAGCAGTAACCTCCGATGTTCTCCGTTAAATCTGTGCCCTGGAAGATGGTAGCATGTGGTGACCTTCCCCCCTCCAGAATTCCCCACCCCTCCCTGTGTCCGTACACGCACCTACGGAGACGCCTGGTTTCTGTCGTAGCCAAATGGTGACATGATTTCATTGCAGCTCTGATGACCGTCTCTCTTGCTTCCTGCATCGCCAAAAAAACCTCGTCGTTTTTGTCATTTGAAGATTAAATGTAGGTAGGACCTATTATTGTCCATATGAGTGCACACGTATGTTAAACAAACTGCATGAAGTGCAGCTGTGTAGAGGGCAGAGTGTTGGTTTTTTCACCTAGAAGGGCCACTATGGTATTGATACATTAAAAAAAAAGAAAGGGGGGGAAAAAAAAAGCCCCAAACAACCTTCTGTGGTGTGAAGACCCTCCGGGCTTTGCTCGCCTCTTGTCTCCAGGTCTGGGTGAGAAGAGTCTCTGAAATTTGCTGCCTCTGAACTTCTTTTAAGAGGGTTTCCTTTAAAAATCTGTTTATGGTTGGGGAGGACATGCCTGAAAAAACATTTGCACATAAAACAGCTGTTAAGCGAATCTCCACACACTGAGATCAAGAGAACGTGAAGAAATATGTACTTCCAAGGGCCTCGCTGCCAACTGGAGCCTCCTTCAGAAAATAAATACAATCTCCCTACGAGTCTCTGGTAACTTAGTTACTGAAAAATAAATGGAGCTACTTAGACCCTTGAACCTTCTTCCCCCGGCTAAGTCTGAAGCAAATGCATAAAATCGCGCTGGAATGATCCTCACCGGAGCCAAGGAGGTGGATTTTAATGTTCCTTCGGTATGTTGTCAGCTAGTCAAGTGCAGGCGGTGACGGAGCTGCTCCGTGTGTGAACTAACCACTTCCAGTAGTGCAGCCGCCGGCCTTCCAGCAGTAAATTAAAACACCGCCAAGCCCTCGCCAAAACTCCCCTCGCCAAAAAGAGCATCAGCGCCCGTGAGGGGCGGCCGGAGGTGTGGCACGGTGCTAATAAAGCACTTTTATTTGTAGGCTGATTTCTCTTTGCGTGGCTCCAAAAGCAGAGGGCTCGCCGTGGCGGCACAACTCAGGTTTCCTCATTTTTTATTGCGTTGATTTGGTTTTGGGGTGACGTTGGGTGCCAGCGAGCATCTAGTGGGGGCTGCTGCAAACTCCTTGTCCGCTGCTGCAACATCGTGGCCCTTTAAAACCCTCCGGGGCCGCAGCCAGCGGCGGTCGGTGGTGCGCTACAGATGTTTTTACAGTTCGTTTCCAAACAGCTGCTTTTCCCTTCTTTCGTCTGTTTTTCCTTTATTTATCAAGTCCCTGAGGAAGGCGGATGGCTCACAAGCCTGACGGGGGCTCTCTGGGTGAAAGCCCTCGCATGGAGCCCCCCGGGGCAGGCTCCTGGGTGACACCTGCTACCGAAAAAAGGGGGTTTGCTTCAGCAGGTTACAGCGGCCACAGGGACCCCAACGTACCTACAAGCCAATATTACCTACAGCTTTTCATAGGATCATAGAATGGTTTGGGTTTGAGTTGAAAGAGACCTTAAAGACCATCTAGTTCCAGCCCTTCTGCCATGGGCAAGGACATCTCCCACTAGAGCAGGTTGCTGAAGGTTCTGTCCATCATGGATCTGAACACATCCAGTGATGGAGCATCCATTTAGCTTTTTCTAAAATGTCCCAGGAAAGCTGGAAAAGCGCTTGAGATGAGGATGGGTCACGCCAGGGCCTCTCTCTGGTGGCAGAGCCATGCTCTGCCTCAAGGGCACACTGTTCAAACAGCTTTCGCCCTGTTTCTGATGCTTGAATGAGCTCCATGGATTAAAATATCAAGGCCCATTCCTGGCTCTGTGACCCTGGAGGAGAGCGCACGCTCGCTCACCTGCCACTGCCATCACCCCCGGCGTTCCCCGAGGGGCTGAGAGTTGTCCTGCACCCATCGAAAATGTTTTGCTTGCAGGTAATGGGAACGAAAACAAGCCAGAGCGCCCTATTTGGCCAGCTGACAAAAACCCCCAGGCATTTGCGGCTCAATCCTTGGCTCATGAGCCGGATTTTTTTTCCCATTCATATTCCCTTTCAGCAGACAGATTTCTGCGGATTGTCGAAGGGGAGGAAAGTCCAAAGAGGAATCCTTCCTCCGCCCGCTCTGGAACAAAGCTGTTTGTTTCTGAGCTCGTTCACAGAACTGGGACTCTGCTCCATCTGCTGCTTCTCCTTCTCAGTTTTCTTGGTGGCTGTTCCTCGCTTCGAAGGAGCGATCGCTGCCCGCAGCTCTGGGGGCTTTGCAGCCCCGTTTGCTTCTGTTGTGCTTAGTCAGTAAACCTGAGGCCGCCTTTTATTTCTAAACGAGGTTTCAAGTTTTCTAACGGCAGGTTTCAAATGCTGCCTGGACCGGAGGATGCTCAGGGAGATGGTTGCTTGAGGGTCGAGTTCAGCTTTGTTAACTGAGAGCGTCCGTGAGCTCTTCCCTCATTGCGTTGTCAAGTCTGGGCTGGGCAGGTAATTACTCACTTGTGGCAACTTTACAACTCAGAGAAGTAAGGTTCATTTCTTGCAGTGTGGATTCTCAGAGTGGCAGCCGGAAAGTTGGGTGCCAAACTGAAGGGTTTGCTGGACAAATAAGCGAGTGATAAAGTGATCTTTGCATTTTGTGTGGGGTTTTTCTGTAGAAGGCTCAACTGGTCACCTCTCGCGCCGAGCTAAATTAACCATGTGGGCTTGAAAACTGAGTGCGAGACGCTGCAATTCTCTTTTACTGAACAGCCACTGTTGCTCTGGCTTCTTGCAGAGCTTGTGGAGTGGGGGCAGCACTGGCATGGAAAGGAAAAAGCTCTGAGAAATCAAATATGCGTAGAATAAATGTTATGCAAGCCGGTAGGGAGCTCACGCCCTGGAGAGGCGTGACCGGGAGCTTGAAGGCCAGTCTCTGTCTTCAACTTCTCCCTGGGGATGCTCAGCAGGGGCTGTGCTGGAGGTTGTCTGTGGCAGGGGAGCAGCGGGGCCAGAGGGATCCCTGCTGGGAGGGTCGAGGCAGGGACGTGGTTGTACCGTCTGGTCTGGGTTGAGAGTGCCCTTGAAAGAACGGGATGTGTAGGTAATCACTGCAGAGACATCCATCCGTGGTTGGATCAGAGATGGGCTGCTCCCTCTCTCACTTGTTGAGCAGCTGCCTGCTGTTTTGCGAGTGGTTAGGGGTCCGAAGGTTTTACAGTGGTTGGTGGTGAATTCCCATTCGAATCATAGAGTCATTCTGGTTGGAAGAGACCTTTAAGCTCATCGAGTCCAACCATTCCCCCGGCACTGCCAGGGCACCACTGCCCCGTGTCCCTCAGCACCACATCTCCACGGCTTGGAAACCCCTCCAGGGATCAGGGGGACTCCACCCCTGCCCTGGGCAGCCTGGGCCAGGCCTGGGCAACCCTTGATAGCGCCCAAGAAATTGTTCCTCAGCTCCAACCTAAACCTCCCCTGGCTGGGGCAACTTGAGGCCGGTTCCTCTTGTCCTGGCGCTTGTTCCTTGGCAGCAGAGCCCGACCCCCCTGGCTCCAAGCTCCTGAATTTCAGGGAGTTGTGGAGAGCCAGAAGGTCTCCCCTGAGCCTCCTTTGCTCCAGGCTCAACACCCCCAGGTCCCTCAGCTGCTCTGCACTAAGAATGTCACCCACAATTGTTGCGTTTCAGTGACTGCTAAAAAAAAAATACTGCGTGTAGATTCACCCTTGGAGAAGATGCTGGGAGAGCAATTAATTTCACTTCTGTTCAGCATTATTTTTGACCAAGTTTATTTTACCAAAAAGGGCTTAGTTTCAGAATCCTAAATGTGAAAATCTGCGCTGCATGACTTCAGTTATTAACAACAGAAAAACTGTCCCATATGTTTTACTGGCAGAGAAAATGTATTTTTACATAATAGAATTAGAGCAGAAAATATTATTCCCACTTGGAAATATTATAGTATGTTTAATATGAACTTGGAAGCTACGTTTCCGAACAGTTCGATTCCAAAAGCTTGCTCGAGTTCGATGTATGCTCTGGTATCTTTGATTTGGGTTGGTTGTACACGTCCTAATTAGCTGGGAAAACGTCAATTGATGGCTGTAAAGTTGTGACCATGTGTCTTGCCACTCCTGAGTCGCAGTTCTCAGGGAACACCTTTGCTTTTATGGGGTTTACATCTGGAAGTGTTGTTTTCCTGCCTAAATATGTAAAGAAAGGACAGATAGAAATGACCTTTTATCCCTGAAGAGCTGCTTTGACGGTCATGAACGTACTGGTTTGCCGATGTTATAGTGACATCTGGAAGCCTGGGTGGAGCTGGTTCTCTTGTGTTGTCCAAGGCACTCTCCAGGAGGATCAGCCTTTGTCTAGGAGAGTTTAGGGTCTAATTAAAACTAGATGCAGTAAGTGGCTTGACCTGAAAGCCAAAAGGGAATGGAAAGAGGGAAGTAGAGTCATAGAGTCATTGAAGTTGGAGAAGACCTCTAAGACCATCAAGGCCAACCATGAATGGTAAAGCAGGGTGGGTTTTGGTGCTTCGGGATTCACATTTAAAAGCCAAAAGGGTGAAAACAGTGTTTAAGCCATGAAAGTCTTTGGTTTGCTACTACTCTGTATTCTTTCACAGTTGGATTTATGCAGCTCCGTTCAGGTGAAGCTTACAATGGTAGCAAGATCTCGTAGTGAAAGCCTGGACAAGTGCAAAGCTAATGGAGGCACCTCTGCTGGATTCTTGGACCTAAATAGTGCAGCCTCTGCTGTCACCAGCTCAGGCTACGAAGAAACACAGGCAGAGCCCTAATAAAAGTCTCTGCATTAATTACACTCCCTCTGGGCATCCTCGAGGCGTTTAATATAAGCCTTGACCTGTTGATGATTGCAGGTTGCTACTGGTCCAGCACACCTGCGTCGTAACAAACTTACTGCTAAGAGGAAATTTCTTGCAACCCTGGACATAGGAACTGAATCTTATATTCCGCCTTGGCTTCTTAAAAAACCCCGCTTTTTAACATAGAGTATTACTGGAGATGGGGAGGAAAGAACTCTCCGCTTCAGAGAGATGCCTCCAGGCGGTAATTGGAGATCAGAAAAATATTTAAAGACCAGGGTAAGCACATTCTAACAATACTAAAAGAAAGCAGAGGCAAAAATCGGGGTGTTTCTTTTGCGACTGCTGTTTTTGGTTGGCACGTTCAGTGAGCTTTTTTTATCATCCTGGCTGGTCAGAGAGCTTTTTTATACACGTTCATTAGAGCAGGTTGGAGGACAAGGGTTTTTTTAGCCTCTTAGTGGTTTTGTGCTATGTGTGACCATGTTCACCCAGCTGAGAGGGGCGCTTCTTAGTCCTCATCTGTTCACATTCCCCATCAGATATCTTAAATCCAACCCTAACTTGCTCATGGTCCAGGTCAACACAACTGAATTCAACGTTCAGCAAGTTAGGGTTGGATTTAAGATATCTGATGGGGAATGTGAACAGATGAGGACTAAGAAGCGCCCCTCTCAGCTGGGATCACAGGGATCTCCTTGAAGGACTTCTTAAAAATGCCACCCATAAAAGATATAGCAAAAAGCCTCTTCCCTCCGTGTGCAGGAGCAGTGTAGAAAGTGGCGTGATCTGTCATGAAGCTCCAAGATCTTCGTGACTACAGCAAGCTCGTGGGCAGATGGGTGTTCCTTTGCTTTGCTCCGCTGACCCAAACTCCAGATGAGACTCTGCAGAGTGAGATTCAAGAGAAGCAGAAACTGAGCCCACGTGGGTTGATTTGAGGGGGTACCGGGCTCCTGTTGACCATCTGTGCTGGTGGTGGTGGGGGTCTGCAAGTGGCGCCGCTGGTGGGGAGATGACTGAAGGGTTTGTTAGGGAGCTCTTGCTAAGGCTGCTGGTGGTGTTTTTGGCTGGAAGAGCTTCTGTTCATTTTGTTGGCCTTTGGGTTAGCCCCTGTGTTTTGCAGCTGGTGCTCTAATCCTGCTGGCACTGAAGAACTGTGTATTTGTTCTTAACTGGTCTTCCCATTACTACCCATTTACGGCCCGGTGGCGAGCGCCGTAGCCCATGAGCTGCCTCCCTGTGCCCATGCTGTCTTCATAACCAGGTATTTCCATGACAGAAAAGGCAATTAGTCACGGGAGGAAGCAGGTGGGTCACGTAGAGGGAAGAGCATGATTAAACAGTGGTATTTTCAGCTTCGGCTTCTCCGGTCAACTGAAGGAGTCATCCTGGGTGCAACATCCCTCATGGTTCAGCTGCAAGGCTCAGGGAAAGGAATACCCTCAGGCTAACATCTGGTGGGCTTCCAGCAGAATCCTGCCTCTGGCTAACCCCCAGGAGGTCCTTCCTGCTTACGAGCCTTCAGAGGAGGAGAAAAAACCCAGTGACTTTTTCAATTGACATGAAGTGGTGACTCTTTTGTCAGCCTTGAGCTAAAGACTCGCCGGTTTTCGCCATGAAACCGTTGGGTTTGCTTTTATTTTTCACTGAGTTTGGCCACTCCCCTGATCTGATGGGGACCTGGCCATCCCTGACTGAAGAAAGGGAGGGAAGTTTGGGCTGGTTGGTATCAGCCAGAGCAAGTGGGAAGCTCTGCTCCTCATGCTGCTTTCCCATACCTGTTTGTTCCCGGCTGTCTCAGTGGGACAACAGCCAAAGTTGAGTTTCCTGAGTGATGTTGTAGTTACTGGGGTCGTTTTTCCTTTGCCTTGACCGTAGCAGGACCTTGTTTTAGAAGCAGTTTTTCTCATGGGTCAGGCTGGTTGCTTCTTATGGGGAAGCAAATCCAGGTGAAAGGAATTTTTTTTCCCATTTATCAGTATTTTAGGAGTAAATGTCACCTTCAGGTGCACCTCTACGACTACCCCAATGGGAAAGAGGGGCTAAATTTGAGGTTTGATGCTGTGACCTACTGTGATTAAATACTGAGACAAGGGTACAAATGGATTTTGCCAAGTCATCAGTTGCCTACGTATTTAGTTTTCTAACATACTCTCCACTAGTTTTGAGAAATGGCTGAGAAGGTTCAGGACAAAGCCAGACCCTAAGTTTATTGTTATACCACTGTTGGTCAGGCAATTTAGACTAAACCACTACATGTATTTTGGAAAAGCCAAAATAAATATGAGGACTTTGTGCCTCGCTTCCTCTCCCCAGCTGCTCTGCACATCACCAGCAGTAATGAAGGAACCCAACCTGCAGATGGTCACCCCCTTGGAGTGACTTCCAACATGCAAACGGAATTTGTGGAGGTGACTTGTTCAGGAAACTTATTTTCTCCCTGGTAGATACCACAGTTGGGTTAGAGAACAGTCGTATGTCACCGAAAATAATCCCTGTGTATTTTGACAGCAGCTTCTGAAAACCCCTACCTAGTTGGAGGATTAGCTTAATCTGGATCAAGAGATCCCGCTGAGAATTTGCAGGAGGCCAAAGCATTTTGGGGTGGCTTTGTTTGCTCCAGGCAGCTGAAGAAAGGAGGTCACGGACAAATTCCGCGGGTAGTCTGAATTACAGAGAGTATCCCAAAGGAGTAAGCGCGGGTGCCGTGTTTGGGCTATTGCACTGAGTCCTCTGATACGAGTGGGCATGGCTAACAGGGTCCTTCTTCTGACTGGTGGCCGTACTGGGAGAAGTATTTTCAATAAAATGGTGGTGGAAACTCCAGGGAAGCAGGACGTGGGGGTGGAGTTAGATCAGGAGATGCTTCTGTCTCTAGCCCCCATGGTTTGGAGATTGTCATTGAGCAACAGGCAGGTCTTGGAGCTTGCCACCCCCTTACGTTCTCATTCGGAGGAGGCAGGGGAAGGTGGTGGGCTCAGAAACCTGTGTGTTGCTGCTGTCGTTAACAGCTCCATGGTTTGGAGACTGTATTGTGAGGATGTAGCTGAAATATTAAGTCATGGGCAAATGAAAGGACGAGGAGCGTGACAAGACACAAATCACGTGGGCAGGTCTGAGTGCGAGTACCCTTTGAGATGCTGGTGCAAACTGATGGATTTTGCTCATAAGCAGAGCAATAAGTCATAGCCAGTCAGCAAGTGGGATAGATGGCGCTTGAAGATGGTCTCGGAGTAGTTTTTTATTCTTTCTGTTGGGGCAGGAAGCAGAACTTCTCTGCCAGCGAAAATTATTGGAGAAAGAACCCGGTGAAAGGGCCAGAATCATCCTTCAGGTAATTTTATCCACCACAAAAGGGTTTTGTGTGTCAAAGGAGCCTGACGCGATTCATCAGGTGGGTGAGGGGCTTCTTTCATTGATCTGAAATGATGATTTTGGTGATAGACATGCAGAGCAATGATGTTAGGCTTGGCTAATTGCAGGCTTTGAGTAGCAATTAGCATGTCAGAAACGTTGTTATGCTTGAGGGAAAGGCTGAAACTTTCCTTGCCTCCTATTAAAACAACCCCACCAAACCACAAATGGAAATCTCCTTGTAAACTAACTCAAGCAATCTGGGAACGCTTCGGGAACCCGTTTGCCGGTGGCCTGGCGCGATCGTTGCCCGTTGGGAGGTGGCTGTACATCAAGAGGTTCCCAGCAGCAGCTCTAGGTTGGCTCTGACCGAAAGCGAAGGAGATCACGTTGTGCGTGTGAAGCTTGTTAATACCCCTGGGCAGCTGTAAGAATTTCCAAGACTACAAAAGCAGCTTATCTCCTGAGGAGGAGAGTCCCCTCGCCATTCCCCCCCTCCAAAATTAGACAGATTAACTTCCTAAGCAATGGAGAGTTGTTCCGCCCCAAACCTGCGCTGCTCGCTCAGGCTAATCTCTGGAGGGCTGAAAGGCCTCTTGTCTGTGATTGGAATCATATGATGAAGCCTTGCTTGCTCTCTCTTTTATTGTGCCAAAAAGTTTGCCTCGCTTTTGATCTAGCTGAGAGCTGGAGTGGCTTTTAGTGTGTTTTATGTGTGTCGTAGGGAGCATTTGGAGAGAAGAACGGTGGGGTTTATCTCTGGGTTTCTGGCCTGACATCTCCTCATGGGGTCATGTGGTGCTCTCCTCAGGTATCTGCTCTATCTTCCCCTTCCCATGGGGCTTCTCCGTTGATGCGGTGGGATTTTTCAGAGCTGGGGCAGAAAGCAGGTGAAACGGAGGGTAGTCGTTCTTCTAATTTGCAGATTGTATTCTGCAAGATGAGGAGAAGAGAATGGTGCAGACTGCTGTGGTCCTGCCTCCCCCCCTATGCTTGTGTCCACTGTTCTGCTCAGGCATGACCTGTGAAAATCCAGTTAGTAAATGTTGAATTGTACTGGCTGTGTAGTAATTAATACAGGTGATGAATAATCTATTTTACTTCTCCCTATAATCTACTAATCCTTGCGTGATGGACACTGAGTTAACTTCTGAAGAGGTCTAGCTTCGGTGTAGACACTGTGAAGTCTATAGATATTTTTTTTTCCCAAAAAAAAAGATTAACTTTCCACTTTATTAAATGCTCGAGAGACTTTAATGTGAAAAACCTCTTACAGATTTTTTCCTAAGAGCAAAGTGCTCTTTCCTCCTCCTTCCCCCCAAAAATATCTAGGAAAAAAAGAAATCTTTCCACTGTTCAATACATCAGGGTTGTAAAAGTTGCAACTTCACGTGGGTGAAGGAGGATCCTTCTGTCTCCTCGCTGCTCTGCGGAGCTGCAGCAAACAGGCTTGGCTTGGACAGGCAAAGGTGGAGTTTTGGAAGGAGGAGACCTTCTTCAACGTCGCGTTTTCAGCGCTGATGCCAGGTGCTGGGGTGTCCCCTGTGCTGCTGCAGCTGCGGGTGGCTGTTGTAGGAACCTCTCTTCCCATTTTAGCATGAAGACCCCAACCAGTGGGCTTCTGGCAGAGCCCGAACATGCTGGTGCTGGGGGAAGCTTAGAAACAATTCCGTGATTCTAGGACGTGACGTGGGCTCCAGACTCCCCCCACTCTCTGCTTTCCCAGGGTGCAGTAGGTTGGTACCACTCCTGCTTTGTTTTGGGGTTGAGTATCCTGAGAAAAACTTGTCCCTGGAAGCCCTGAAGGGAGAAGAAGAGGAATTGCAGGGTATGTGGTTAGTTGAGCGGTTTTGGATTTGGGAATGTCAAGGCAGACTCCCAGGCTCTCTTCTGATAAGATGAAACACTCGAAACTATGTTCCAAACCGAGACTTCCAAAACCATCTGAATTTGGATCGTGGCTCGGACCTTGGCTCCCTTCTGGCCTTTTGTAAATCATGTAATCTCCCCTAAGAAACAGAAGGGGCCTTGCCCTTCGAACCTGTGGTTCTTGGCTTATCCCTCTCCTGGCTTTTCTGCTCAGTTCCTGGAAGCCGTTCTTGTTTGCCAGTGGGTTAGGGAACTGGCTGCTCTGGCTTTGGAGTGTTTCACAGGACAACGGGCGGAGATCCATTCACTCATTCATCGGAAAGATTTATCTTCTTTCTGTCACAGTGAAGTTTTTGCCTTCCTCGTTTTCTGGCTGCTCTGAAATCTGAGTGAGTGACAATTGGAAGCCCGCTTAGCTAATGTCAGGTGAGGGGTAAAAACATTCTTCGCTATGAGGGTGAGCAAGTTGTCGCTGCCCCATCCCTGGAGCCGTTCCAGGTGAGGTTGGCCGGGGCTCTGAGCAACCTCCTCTACTGGAAGGTGTCCCTGCCCATGGCAGAGGGCTTGAAACTAGATAATCTTTAAGGTTCCTTCCACCCCAAGTTAATCGATCAGAAATCGGTCACGAGCTTCACTTGCACTGGGTTTTGCTTCCTCCATCTCTTCAGTGAAGGTCAACATGGATGTTTAGGTGGTTGCTGTAGTAGAAGCTGCCACTGGGGGCATCTCTTTATTTCTTTCTTTCCTTCATGATTGTAAAAACGTCACGTTTGTTAAAACATCTGTGGCATTTACTGCCCTGTTGTTTCCCTGCTTTGCAAGCGGGAAAGGCGAAATGTATATTTTCCTTTACAAGAAACCAGCCTTTGTCAGACGCTGCCTCTCTTTGCCTTGGTGTTCCCAACTGCTGCAGGTGAGGTCCTTGCAAATGTGCTCTAACAATGCATATTTCATGCCTTTTCTTTTTTTTTGGATTATGAAATCCTCCAGTGATGTACAGGTATGAGGAGGGCTCTGCAGCCTTGCAGCAGAGGGGAGATCGTTATCTGGGCAGTAATTAGCTCGAGGAGGAGACTCGAGGAGGGTTTAAGCATTGCCCCGTGATAACTTTGCACGGTTCAGACACTGAGATGCTGATGTTTTTCGCGTTGCCCAGGTTTCTTTTCTTCTCATGGCTTATCTCTGTTTTAAATGATGCAAAAGAGATGGCATTTTAATTGTGCAGATGCATCAGATACTCTGGAATGAAAGCAGATCTTTCCCAGGGAGGGTCATGCTGAAGTTTTCATGGGACGAGGATGACTATGAATCAATTCCTTGATCCTTCATTATGATGAAAGAAAACAAACACAGCATCAACTGTGGGGTTTAGCAGCCTTTGTTTCACAGAGGAACTCGCGGGACCATGTAAGGCAAAACCAAATCCCAGAGAGGATCATCAAAAGGGCTGAGACGCGAGCATAAAATACTGTACAATGAAAAATGTCACAAGAGCTTCGATGCCTTAGATATGTATGTGAAAAATCTCAGGCTGAGCCTTCCCACACTATGGGAGGTCATCGAGTAAAGCAGAGTTAGCTCTGTTTATCTCCAGTCAAAGCGACACATGACTTCAGTTGGGTTTTAGGCTCATTACTGCTGAAGTGTGAAGTGTCAGGTTAAAAAGACTACACGCTTTTCACCCCGTAGGGATTGCCCTGGTTTAACGGGTCAGGTCAGAGCTAGGGCTCAAAGCATTGCAAGCGATTAATGTTTAATGCGTGTTAAACTCAAGTCCCCAAGAATACAGAATTAACCCTGTGGGCGCCTGCGATTAGGACTTTTTCTGATATTCACCCCTTCCAAGGGGTGCGCTGTGCCATTACTGCTGGCAGCGGAGAGCTGAAACTAAACCAGAAGAAGAGAGTTTTCCACAAAGCCTTTTGTTCTTCCCAGAGTGGTCCTGGCAATCAGTGCTCCTGCATCCTCAAAGATTGCCAGGATGAGTTATGTTACGCAAACGTGTCGCTCTTGGTCTATGAGAGGAGAGCAAGAATCCAGTCTAGGTCAAACAAGAAAGTGCTGCTAGTTTTTCTCTACCAAGAGTTTCCCATTTCTGACGTTCCCTTCCAGATTCCTTGTAGTGCATTCCAAAACTTTAAAAAAAAGCCCCAATCAAGAAAACCACGACAACCAAACCAACCCTCCCCCAAAATGTTATCTAGAAGGGCAGAGATTTCTATTACATGTTTCTGGGGATTTTTGCAGCAAAAATTAGCAGATGGAATGTCCACAGGTTAAAAAAAAATAATGAATTGGTGAGGTTCCCTGATATCCCCCACGGCATCTCTGGTGACTTGTGACGTTGTAACCGTAGCAGCAGATGTCAAAAATGAGTAACTAAGAAGAAATTGGTGTGTTCTTGTATGTTGTCAGCAATGTTACCTTTGTGGTGGTTTGAGTATTGAGTGTGAGTAAGTCAGAAGAGACTGGCTAAAAAACCGCTTAACAAATATACTGCAGGAGAACAGTTTGCCTTAGCCATAATTCTAAAGGAATGCCATAGTCTCTGCGGTATTAAAGCAAAAAGGAACCAATTTTTATGGTGGTACCATTCTTCATTCAGACTTTTCGGGGTTTTTTTTTTAACCTAGAGCACTGGCACATGTAGTTCAGAAAGGCATCGATAATCTCAGCGTTGAGTTCTGTGGCTGACTGAAACAGTGGGCTGATGAGTTCAATGAGTGTATATTGATTTGTGGCTTACTTTTTATATGGCTTTGTAAAAGCACGATTAATTAGACGTCTTAAAATTGCGGGCGAACATTCTTCTTGTAGATATATTGTCTGTCGAGATCCTCTCGTGGCTTTTGTTGTTGTTCTGCAGAGTGTCAGAGGAAGCATTCTAACGGAAGGATGTTTCCAAAATGGGGTTATGAATCTCGTAAATCTTTATTTCCAAGACCTTTTCAGCATCTTGAAGCTGAAGCCAGCGCGTCACAATCCGCTACTCCGAACGAAAGGCGACAAAAAGCTTCAGTCGAGGTTCTGGGTTTGAAATTTTATTTTATCTTTTCAATTGGACGTTTGTTCTTCGGCAGCAGAAAGGCTAAGAAAGATGTTGATATTTCCCCCTCACCGCTGGCACTGGAGTTGTCTACTTTGATTTACTTTGAGAGACAGGGAGAATTGGACAATTGGCTGAACCGCAGCAACCGGCGGCACCCGCTTCTCATTATTTCTGATGCTTCCTTAAGCTTCTCAAATCTCGAGACGGTCAAGACAGCACAGAGGCATTTCTTCTGCAAACCACACAGAATCTGGCAAAAATTCCAGCGCTTTCAGACAATGACAGGATATATACACTGTCGTCTTTGATCCATACATCGCGAAGGGCTTCGCCCCCTACTCCATCCCCACCCTCCTCCTCTTTTGGGCTGTCAGAAGTGGTTTCAGCGTATAACCCTTTGCAGACAGGAATAGATTGGAGTCCCCACAAGCGCTAATTTGGCTGGTAGGCCCCCCGAAAAAATGGGCTGATGGTCTTGAGGTTTGCATCCCAGCTTATCTCGCCAGGCTGCGAGATGGAGCGCTCTGGAGCGGATGAGCCATGCCAAGGAGAAGTGGAGGAGCAGCTCTGGAGCCGGGGAAAGAATGCGCAGCATGGACATTGTTTTTCTTTGAGTTTGGGTGCCGGCAGAAAAGGATGAAAACGTGGTTGGGAAATCAAATGCAGGCAACCTCTGTTCTCCTCGGAGGCCTGCACAGAAAGCGTGTATGTGCAGGAGAGGCTGCTGACCGCTCACCACATCCCATTCACCACCCAGTAGGGATTTTCAGAATCCATAAGCGAGCCACTGGCAAGAGATTTTTATCTTTATTTTTCTTTCCTGAGGGGCGATTTATTGCGAGTATCTCTTCTAAGCTTTTGCAGCTGGTGAGTTGGGTTTATATCTGAACTCGAGGCTTCATCTGGGCTGGGAGGGAGTGGGAATATTGGGAAAAGGTTCAATAGACAAAAGAGTGGGGAATTTCTGCTGGGCATTTGCAAGCTTTTCTGGGGATTTAAACTATTTGTAGACCTAAACCTTGGATTCAGCTGCCCCTACGGAAGGGGTTTTGTCTTCTCTGTTTTCACTCCACCCCCGGCTCTTTGAGTACAGTGGCATAAAGTTTTGAAAGTACTAGCACTGAATAGTCTCAGTCTTAAAGGGCTTTATTTCCAAGTGTAGACGGCTGTGTCTGGGCAGGTGGCTTAACCCTGTCCAACACATCATCTGGAGAAGCTTGTGTCTAACTCACTTCTGACCTGCACTCAGAGGTTGAGCTCTGACCCCACCAGGAACCGCTCCAGTTAGTTCATGAGTTCCCAAACTCTCATTATATTGATAAACCTCTAGCTAAGAAGCAGCCAGGACCTTACCGTGGCTCTCCTGATGCTGCGTGATAATCTCCTCCCAGTATCTCACCAGTGGTCTGTGACAGCACAGCGTGCGAGTGATCTGATGCATGGAACAAGAAGGAAGGGAAGATTTGACTCTGTGTGATTTAATTTTTAATCTCATATTTGAAGAGGGGAGAGAAGGTAAGATGGGGTCTATCTACCATGGAGACACCTCTTGCTTCCTGACGGAGGCAAGTTTCTGTTGCCTGAAGTTAGTATAGATATGCCTGGGTGCTAAGTGAGCAGTGGAGAGTGGATTTTGAAGAGGTTAAACTGATTTTGAGCTAAATAGATGATGCAGATCCTGATTATTTTTTTTTACTCTTTCCAAATGTCTGCTCCTGTACCGTGCTTTCTGCAGAAGCAAAATTTTGTTACGGTTTTCTGCTATCTATAGGAAAGCGAAGCGACCTCTAAATAAATGGAAACTTTCTATTACCTCCATAGAACCAAAAAGCAGATGTCAGGCTTTAGCTGCTGGAGGTGAACAGCCAAATAAAGTTCAGCCAATTTTGTTGGGAAATGAGGAAAATCGAGTAGAATATTTTCCAGCATTAAATTGCCTTGCTTGTCCAGCATACTACTGGTATTAAAAATATAGATTGGTTACCTATGCCAGCATACAATATTTCGTCTCGTAGAGGAAAGAGCATGGTGAGGAAAGCTGCAAAATAATTTACATTCTAGTTTCCCAAGGTCTTTGCAAGGTTTTTTGTTGGTTTGTTTGGCGTGGTTTTTTTTTTTGAAGCCGAAAGCAAATAGACTTGGGCTTGTTTTTCGTGTCAGCAGCAAATACCTGCAGTTGGTCGAATTACTTGGAGAGTGGTTGATTTGTGGAAAAGGGTTTTCACGAGACTCTTAACAATGTCTTAAGAGGGGAAAAGGGTTTTCACAAGACTCTTAATCCACCTATTGCAGGTTTGTTGCTACTCCATCAGTTAAATAACTTGTCCTGCAGAGCTTTCAGTGGAGGGACTGTTGGCTGCAGTAATTCAAATAACTCTGGAGTGTCAGGTGTGGGTTTGGTTGAGCTTTCTTGTCCAAGCAGAGGTGAGACCGTCTGTGTTGCTCTTAACTCGCTCAGCTCAGAGGAGATCTTTGTGAATTATCTGAAATGGCTGATGTATTTATTCTTCTAGATTCTACCTGATAAAGCCGCAGCCTTCGCTGAAACCAGACGGGTTTCCCTGAGCTTCTCTTTGCATGCTCTGACCTCTCCTATGGGCAGTTTCGTGTTTTTATAAGATGAAATAGCCATATTTAATCATATTGCGCAATTATATTTGAAGTAACTTGCCGACATTTACAGGAAAAGCAATTGTAAAGCTCATCGAGTGCAACCCCCCTGCAGGGAGCAGGGCCATCTGCAACCAGAGCAGGTTGCTCAGAGTCCCCAACAACCTCCCCTGCAATGGGGACAGGGATGGGGCAGCCACCACCTCTCGGGGCAACCTGGGCCAGGCTCTCCCCACCCTCAGTGCCAACAATTTCTCCCTTCTCTCTACTCTCAATCTCTCTCTTGCAGTTCCAACCCATCCCCCTTGTCCTGTCCCCACAGGCCCTGCTCCAAAGTCTGTCCCCATCTTTCTGCCAGGCCCCTTGAAGCCCTGCAAGGCCCCCAGAAGGTCTGCGCGGAGCCTTCTCTTCTCCAGGCTGAACCCCCCCAGCTCTCCCAGCCTGGCCTCCCAGCAGAGGGGTTCCAGCCCTCCCAGCATTGCTGGGGCCTCCTCTGGCCCCGCTCCAACAATCCCACGATACCCAGACAGGTTTTGTTTGTGATACCCTGAGCCAAATCAAATATATGACTGTGGCAAATTGCAGGTGCTCATACCCTTATCTCAGGTCAGTCAGGCTGTCTCTTATCAGCCCACTGTCCATGCCTGGTGCCTTTTTGGATGAGATGCAACCAGGGTAGGTCCTGTGGGAAATGATGCACTGGATGCAGGGTACCCACCCCAGCTGCTGTTACCGCTTTGCCACCATGAACTGCTATGATATAATAGAATATGGCCTTTGGACGTAAATTATTGTCTCCTAAAATATCTCACTGTGGGGTTTTTGTTTTCCCTAACTGAAAAAAACAACCCACAACAACTCAAAATCCCAGATATTAAGAGTATAATTACGAGGCGAGCATTTCAAATGGAAATACTTATTAGAAAATATATTGTATTTACCGGCATAATTTTTACATCCCCAACCTTATCTCAGTGCCTGACGTAGGAGCTGGAAGTTCTTTTTCACCCAGACTCTTCCTGGGTCATCCTAAAGTGGAGCTGCTCGAGCTTTTGGGTTTTTTTTCTGCATAGTAAAGGCAGAAACTTTGCCTTTGTCCCATAGAAAAAGTTTTCTAATGCTGGATGGAAAGATCTTCCAACCCTTTTGAATAGACGCCGTCCCCAACAAGATAAACCTTCTATCGAAAATATTTTCCAGCTCAGATTTTCCTCTGATGGAAAGATATTGAGTGATTCTTTCCATGCGTTTGGGTAACAGGGTGAGAAATAACGTTGCTAGAAACTCTTCGGGATCTTGAAATACAAAGGCGGTATTATTTGGGGAGGGGTTGGTTTTTTTCCATGTCTTCGGATGAAAAGCGTGGGTCACCAAGAGCCCGCGAGGTTATGTACATCAACACCTCACCGAGACATCAAGCGTGTGGAATTCTATATTGCAAGGGATTAGGTTTTCAAGAATGCCCGAAAGAATTCTCCTCGGCTCCCCAAACAAGTGCACGTACACCAGGTAGTCGCAGGTCTTCCACAACAAAGAAGTCCACAAAAAAAACCCCTCTCCTTGGACTTGGGCTGTTTGCTGTAATTTCTGTAACTCACGTAAAATAGCCAAAATCTGAGGTCTAGACTGGTTTGTTCTGCAGATTTCTTTCCTTTTTTTTCTTGAGGATTTACAAACCACAGAGAGGTGGAATGGATCAGGATAAATATTTGCTCGTGCACCTACTGATTAGAGCTTTCAAAGTCCCCAGTTTTGGTCAGACACCCATGCGAATATCGGCGTCCACGTCGCTGAGGTCAATACACGGGGGTTCCTCTTGACCTGCTTATTCCCCCCCCATTCCAATGTAATGAAGACAACCCTTTAAATGTGGCGTGTTTTTCTTCTGGGATCCTGCCGTGTTTTTTGGCAACTCTCTGACTGTTGTTGTACCAAAAAAAATCATGTTTTTTTCAAATCATTTTTACCCCCCTTAATATCAAGTATGTTATTGCTCATCTTTGGGGCTCTTCATCACTGCTGTTTCTGAGCTGGGGAGTTCTCTGGTAGCAGCTGCAGCTCAAACCATCAATTATCCAGCATTTAGGTTCCTGTTCTCCTATTTCGAATGGAAGAAGCTCTTTATTAGGACATGCCGTGTAATTAATTACCTTTTTTTCCACGTGCAAATGTTCTAAAAGCTTTAGCACTGCTAAAAGGTATGGCAGATATCTCCTTGGAGTCTTGTTAGCACCGGCAGATCTATAGCGTGACCATCCTGCGGTACCTTTGAAAAAGAAGAATTACTTATAAATACTTTAAAAATATATATATATAATTATTAATTATATTTTTCTGTAACCAATGTGCTCACCACTGAGTCATAAACTAAAATCTGCATCTGGGCAACTCAGCTGCTGACAGCATTGAAAACACTTGAGGCACGACACAAGATAAAGGACGTAGTTTAAGACTGAAGTTTGAAATCGGTTGCGGATATTGATTTAAATCGATCGATATCGTGGATATTGATTTAAATCGATTGCTCCCTCTCTGGATTTATCTTTACTAAAAGCCTTGATGTTTTTCGGTGACCAGTCAAGGCAAGAGAGGAGGGCATTACGATGAGGGAAGGAGCGGAAAAATGAAATCAGTGATGACAAGGCTGGCTCGGGTGGAGCAGAGAAACGCTGGGAGAGCCAAAGAACCAGGGCAGGAATCACAGAGGTGGAAGAGACAGAGAAACCAAATGTCTAAACGTTAATTTGTGGGCAAGCGGCTCTGCTGAGAATTTTAACGCCTTCTCTTTTGTTCGTCTTAAATCCTGTCTCCAGGAACCTGATAATTTAAGGAACAGGGTTTCTTCTATTTTAAGGTGAAGATTTATCTTTAAGATGAAAATTTAACTTAATTTTAAGATAAATCTTCATGAAGATNAAGAGACAGAGAGAAACCAAATGTCTAAACATGAATTTGTGGGCAAGCGGCTCTGCTGAGAATTTTAACGCCTTCTCTTTTGTTCGTCTTAAATCCTGTCTCCAGGAACCTGATAATTTAAGGAACAGGGTTTCTTTTATTTTAAGGTGAAGATTTATCTTTAAGATGAAAATTTAACTTAATTTTAAGATAAATCTTCATGAAGATTTAACTTTTATCTTAAGATGAAGATTTAACTTTAAGATAAATCTTCATGAAGATTTATCTTAATCTTTAAAGATCAAGATAATTTCTCGTTATTTTAAGATGAAGATTTATTGATATTATAAGGTAAAGTGAAAGCCAGAAAGTCCCTACCAGCTTGGTTTATAAACGAGTGAGGTTTCTTAATTTCCCATTTATTAACCCGTGGACATTCAAAGTCAATTTGTGTACTGTTAGCTTAAGACTATTTCGATGTGACTTTGAGTTTGAAATGCTTCGAGCCCGAGGATCACTTTGTGTATTTGGTGAAAGTGAGAGAGGGGGGGAAAATAGAAGGAAAAAACCCACCAACCCAACTGTAGAACTTGGCAGACGTTGTCCCTTTTCCTGCTGGATATTTTTCAGGTGAACTACCCAGCTACGCTACTGTATTAAAGTCAGGCCAACTATGTGGGAACTGCGGATTATTCCACAAATCCTCTTTTAATAGTTCTTTTAATGTGTTGGATTTGGGTTTTTTTCCCCTCAAGTTTTACTTTTTCCCTAGGATTTCCCAGCCTGCCCGGGACTCTCCCAGCTTTCCCAGAGGTGTATCTGTCTCCCTGGCTTTGGACCGGGCTGGGCACTGAGCTCCGGGGCTGGGAAGAGGAGCTGTGTCCCCCGCGTGGGGCTGCAGCCGCTGATGGCTTTATCAGATGGACAGAGACATTCCGAGTATGCTTCTGGTCACTGGGGGATAGGGGAATATAAAAAATAATGAAAAGGAAAGCTCAGAAAAAAAAAAAAAAAGCTGTTCATCAAGCTGGGGCTTTTCATCGAGCGTGTGTTTTTTTCCCATTTTAATTCTTTTTCTTAAGGGTGAGATGCTTCACCCCTCCGCTGATGGTTAAAGCTGTGTGATGTCATTTTCTTTTCCTTTTATTTTTTTAAAAGTCACGTTTTGAGAAGCTGAAAGGCTGTGCAGGTTTGGTGAAACTAGCAACGACCATTCTGTGACCTCTGCTCCAGCCGCCCAAAGCGGCTGCAAATGTTTCCGTGTCTGACGGCTGCTTGGCTCCCCGCAGCATCCTCACGTCGGGCAACAGCAGATGAGATTTCAGAGGTAAAAAATGTCACCTCCCAAATCGTGCCCTGCTGCTGCCGTGGCCAGTGGGTGGGTTAAAACTGGGATTTCAGTGGTTTGGTAAGGCAGGAGATCTCCGGTTTTAAAACTGGGGTGTGCTGGGAGCTCCCTCTGGTTGA
>WEIS01091088.1:23541-38553 GCA_013389965.1 Todus mexicanus
GTGTCCCCCGCGTGGGGCTGCAGCCGCTGATGGCTTTATCAGATGGACAGAGACATTCCGAGTATGCTTCTGGTCTGTGGGGGATAGGGGAATATAAAAAATAATGAAAAGGAAAGCTCAGAAAAAAAAAAAAAGCTGTTCAGCAAGCTGGGGCTTTTCATCGAGTGTGTGTTTTTTTCCCATTTTAATTCTTTTTCTTAAGGGTGAGATGCTTCACCCCTCCGCTGATGGTTAAAGCTGTGTGATGTCATTTTCTTTTCCTTTTATTTTTTTAAAAGTCACGTTTTGAGAAGCTGAAAGGCTGTGCAGGTTTGGTGAAACTAGCAACGACCATTCTGTGACCTCTGCTCCAGCCGCCCAAAGCGGCTGCAAATGTTTCCGTGTCTGACGGCTGCTTGGCTCCCCGCAGCATCCTCACGTCGGGCAACAGCAGATGAGATTTCAGAGGTAAAAAATGTCACCTCCCAAATCGTGCCCTGCTGCTGCCGTGGCCAGTGGGTGGGTTAAAACTGGGATTTCAGTGGTTTGGTAAGGCAGGAGATCTCCGGTTTTAAAACTGGGGTGTGCTGGGAGCTCCCTCTGGTTGATTCTGGCTCCATCCTGCCTCTAAGCTCATCAAGTCCAACCGTTCCCCCAGCGCTGCCAGGGCACCACTGCCCCGTGTCCCTCAGCACCACATCTCCACGGCTTGGAAACCCCTCCAGGGATCAGGGGGACTCCACCCCTGCCCTGGGCAGCCTGGGACAGGCCTGGGCAACCCTTGACAGTGGGCAAGAAATTGTTCCTCAGCTCCAACCTAAACCTCCCCTGGCTGGGGCAACTCGAGGCTGGTTCTTCAACTCGCCTTAAATTCCTATGGAAGGCCAGACAACTTTGAGAGATGATGTGAGATAAGCAGGGCAATTGCTACACCATTTAAAAAATCCTGAGAGGTTTCCAGCCCCCATCGGTGGTGCAGCTGTGAACTTCCAGGGAGCTGTGTGTCGGTGGCTGTGCCAGCAGGAAAGGAGACATGACCCACTGCAAGCCTGGAGGGTGGGAAACACCACGAGCAGGAGATTTCTGTGTCCTAGGTGGTCACTGTGTGGGCGTGGATGGAGGAGCAAAGGTAAAGCCAAGGCAGCAAATGGGAGCGGTAGGAGCATCCTCCTCCCTCCACGTGCCTGGCTGGGAAGCGCTTCCTATCGTGAAGCATCATCGTCTTGCCCAAACGCTGGCTCTGCCCGCATGAAACCTGGCTGCGAAGCAGGAACGCGGTGGGTTTTTTTTGGAAAGCACAATATTATTTTAATCATAAATTATCTGGGCACGGGATACAGAAATAGCTTCGGATCACTTCTTCCAGAGGGGGCTGGTTTTGCAGTCAGGGCCTTTATCAGCTTCTCAGTGGGAACTGCATTAATGTCGCCACAAAAACGCAAACAGTAGCGCCTTTCAGAAAGCCGCTTGGCGTCTCTGGAGCAGAAAGATGGTTTGTATTCCTAAGATATGACACCGTTTTCAGCGCAGGGTCCTGCCGTATGCGCCAGCGTATGGGAAGGAAAATGCCCGTTTTGTTAACGCGTTCGGAAGCCGTGGGCAGGGGGACGCAGGAGGTGGCCACGTTTGCGGTGACAAAGCCAGCTCTGGCCTTGCCAGGGAGATGGCACGGGAAGCCCAAAAGTGAGTGCTGGTGGCCTGCTGCTGGCTTAGCTCCCCGCTGAACACTCTGCCAAAGGCTCTTCTCCTCCTCCTCACCTTCACTTTAGTTCTTCCCGTCACGTGCTGGAGCGAAGCTGGTCTCCACCACCACCTGCCTGGTGGCTTCTTGGCCCCCTGGGCACACGCTGGCTGATCTTCAGCTGCCTGCTGACCAACCCACCACGTCCTTTTCCACCAGGCAGTTTCTGACCCTTGGCCTCATTCAACATCATCCCAATGGCCTCAGCCTGCGGATCCAGGGCCAGGTCCCGCTGTAGAGCCTCCTGACCTTCCAGCATATCAACACTCCTGCCCAGCTTGGTCTCATCTGCAGACTCGCTGAGAGTTCCTCAATCCCCGTGTCCAGACCATGGAAAAAGATGTTTAACAGAATTGGCCCAATTCCTCAGCCCTGGGGACACCACTTGTGACCGGCCACCAGCTGCACCACCCAGCGCAGCCTGGAAGAGCTTTCCTGGCCTTACAGTAGGCATCTTTGTGGATCCTGTGAAAATGCCTTTGAGTCCTTGCCGGGGTCCCGTGGGTGTTATATATTTGGTTAGTGCATTATTTTTGTTTTGTTTGATTTTATTTTGGTTCGGGGATCCTGAAAGGAGGCTGTTGTGCAACTGTTTTAACCTGGTTTTCCAAGCCGATTCCAGGTCGGTTCCCAGCACGAGGAAACAAAGAAGAGCTCAACTGTATTTGTTATTTTTTTTCACTCCAGAAGTAGAAAGCCCTCCTCCTTTGAAGATCTCCTGTAGAGTGTTATGTTTAGAGAGCGATTTGCCATTGTTTAAATTTAATCTCCGTAATTACGCCGGGATTGGATTAATGACGGGTTATTTTTCTGAGTCATTATTTTCTGGCGCTCGCGGCTCTCGAGCGTAAAGCCGGGTCTTCATCCCGTGTCAACTGGCATCGCTCCACTGAAGTTAGTGGAATAATTCCACGTTGTGTTGCGGCGGCCCAGATGTGATATTGGAGCACCCTTTTGGAGTTTGTAGCCTTGGATTGTCGTCGTTTTCTGAAGCTGCCTAGGCACTGAACTTCCAGTTGCATCGTCTTGATGGTCGCTTGGTGTCTCTAGACCATCTCGGCAGGACCCAGAGGGATCGACAAAAGGTGCAATGCCAAATTCAACCAGAAGTTTCTCAGCTTCTTCTTTTTTCCTGTTTAAAAACCACTTTTATATAAGATAAGAGCAGGTAAAAGCTCGCCAGACATCAGCAGTGAACTTCTCCCACTTGCCAAGGGTACAAGCAGCAAAAGTTCACTACTGATGCCTGGCGGGCGTTTATGTGCTCTTATCTATGAGAAGAAACCTTGGGCTGTTGTTGGGGATGCTGTGCTGCGAATCCTGGGGAGATGTCTGGGAGGCAGCTCCTTTTTTTTGAAAGCAGTTATTTTTTTTCTCGTTCCGCTTTTCAGAAGCGGGTAAAGAGGGAGGGATCTGGGGAGACCTGGCACGTAGGAGAGTGGCACCGGGAGCAGTAGGCAACGCGCTTGATGTAGGGGATCACAGAATCATAGAATGCCTCGGGTTGGAAGGGACCTCTAAAGCTCCTCTAGTCCAACCCCCCTGGAAGGAGCAGGGATGTCCTCAACTAGAGCAGGTTGCTCAGAACCCCATCAAGCCTGATCTTGAATGTCTTCAGGGATGGAACCTCCACCACCTCCCTGGGCAACTTGTTCCAGCGTTCCCCCTCCACCACGATCTGTGGATAGATCACCACAATCAGGATGATGGAAAGAAACAAGTCTTTTCTGAGAGATCTTGAGGGGCTGTGGAGAGTTCTTGTGATCGTGGAAGGTACTTGAAGTTGCTGGACTGAGAGCGAGGTGGGAAGAAAGGATCTCCTTCACCCTGGCACATATGGAGCAGGGGAGGATTTGCTTTCAGACCTTTCATTTTAATGTCTGACCCGAGTTTCTTCCATTTCGAAGAATTTACTTGCTCGCTACTTGCGGTGTGCTGTATGAAGGCTGAGAAGAAATGAGTGGGAATTAACTTTTATTTGTACTCAGACTGAATTTATCAACAACTTTGCCTGCACAGGCCAGAAACACTGCTTGCTTTTGCTGGGCTGGGGTTGCAGTGGTCCTGCAAAACCAAGTCATCACGGAAGATCTCGAGGTGCAAAAGGTTCTTCAGAAGTTTCAGCCTTTCTGGGGACAGGGCAGAAGTGCTGAAGGAGAATTTATTTCCATGACTGTCTTTAGGGTTTCGCTTCCTTTGGTCCAAGGTGTACGTGACACAGTCAAATGGCAGTCGGGTGGCATAGGCCCCAAAATAGATGTTAGTGTTAATTTCTTAATTGGTTTTGGTTTTTTTTTCTCATTGTGTGCAGTGTTTTTAAAGTAACGAGCATTGTAAGCAGCGTGTTATTTTTAAACCAAGGACATTTTGTGCTGAAACTGGCTGTCGCAGCGCTGGGTTACAATTAGAATGCGCAAAACTCAAAAACCGCAGCAACCCGAATTTTGCAGTTCTTGCCTTTTTAGCTGCTCGAGTGTTGTGTTTGTATAGGATTGAAAAATATTTGCGAAGGGGAATGTAAAGAGCTACTGGCAGGCTTCTCTCTTAACCGTTTGTGCAAGCTCAGCCGCTGGGCTCGGAAAGGAGATGTAAGGAGAACTCCGGGGTGAGAACTCTCGGTGTCCACAGCTCAGCTCCTCCTTTGCATTGCAAGTGAAGGAGAAGCTGAAACCCCAGCCGTGAGAGGGGCAACCTCGTGCCAGGGCTTGCCAACCCATTTGGGGAAGGAATTTTTCCTCACGTCCAACCTAAACCTCCCCTGGTGCAACTTGAGGTTGTTTCTTCTTGTCCTGTCGCTTGTTCTTTGGGAGAAGAGCCCCACCCCCCCCTCCAGCTCAAACCTCCTGCCAGGGAGTTGTGGAGAGCCAGAAGATCTCCCCCGAGTCTCCTTTGCTCCAGGCTCCTTGTTGAACCTCCTCTGGCCGTGAGCTCCCTGGTTTTCCCTGCAAGGGCTTTGCACACTTGGGACATGGCCATCTTCAGACAGAAATCAGCTTTGGATTTCCCATGTCACCCATCAAACCAACCTGAACGAATTCACTTGGCGAAAATAAGACTTGGAAAGCAGCTTGAGAAACTATTTCGAGAAATGATTTTTGAATACGGAGTCATCTGGTGCATTGTCAGGGCCACTGCAAAACAGACCGGGGCAATCCTGGGAACCCGCAGCTCCCATCTTGCCTTTCCAAACTTTACTATTCTAAAACTTGACTTCTTTGTTAAAAACGAACCGTTTCCAGGGGGTAAAAAAGCCCCCAGAGAAGAGCTGGTGGGGTTTTTTTTAATATATTTTGAAGCTGTCTCGCTGAATGAAAACAGTTGATTAGTAACTTGATGGGGGTGACAATGAGTATATAGAACTTAAATATCTCACCACTCCCACAAAGACAAAAAAACCAACCACCCTCCATTGTATTATGGGAAGATACGTAGCCAGAAAAACTTTCCAACTCGTTAAACTTTTATATTTGCTTCATACAAGCTTAAAGTAGCCTTTTTTCCACTCTATGATGTGGCTTCTGAATGCAGCTGAGGGGAACACCATCGGCTTAACTGTATTTCTTTCTGGTCTTGACTTTCTTGCAACAGAAAAAGCTGAATTATTTAATCCGAAGGATTTTAAAAAAAAAAAGGTTTCCTTGTTTGTGCGTTTGGGGTTGTTTATTCTGCCAGACCTGATAACAAAATCAGTCTGAACGTTTCCCCCATAATCAGTTTAGTCAGCTTCTGTGATTGCGCGGGGTGCTGGGGCAAGGGCAGGGATAAAGGAAGAAAGGTCGGAAAAAACAGGAAAATACTATTGTAAATCTATCGGGCAAGTTGTAAACTGGGAGAGGGTACTTGGAGTCAAGCATCGTAGCTGCTGCCACTTGTGGTGCTCTGTGGTAGATGTTTCAGTGGGTTTTTCTTCCTCTTGTGGCTTGGCTTTGACTTCTTAGAAGAGGGTTATGAGAAAATACTGGTTTAAAGGATGAGAGTCTGGCTGTGTTGCTTTTAAACTTCTGTAGTGGAGGTGAACGGAGGTCGCGTAGGTGACTTGAAGTTGGGAAGGAACAACAAAAAGTGATGTTTGGGCTCATTTTGTGCCCTGTGATGGGTGGGATGGCTCCAGGGTCTCCCTTGTGTGCTTTGAGAGGCCACGTCGCATCTTGGTGCGGAGCCGTAGTTGGCAGGAAGCATCAAATATTCCCTTTGCTGTTTCTCTCCAGTGTAATTTTAGTTTTCCGGCACCCTGATAGAGTTCTGCTGCTCATCCCGGTCGTGTCCTTCCTCTTGCTCTTCCTGATCCTCCTTTATCACCCTCAGCCACGAGCCCGGGTGAAAGGTACCTCACTGCATCTCGCCTGCAGGTCAGCTCGTCCCCGCGACGGTGCGGGGATGGGACGTGGCTTCTGCCTGGTCGTTGCACCCACGAGCAAGGACTTAGCAAGTTCTAAATCGAGAATCCTTGCTTCATACGCTCGTCTCTCCAAACCCACGGGCTGAGACATTCCCTCACCGTTAATTACATCCTCTCGGCTCGTAGCAGCGAGTCGAGCAGCCAAGCTGGGCATGTTGTCCTGCTGCAAGCAGACGAACGTGGTTTCTCGTTGGTTGGGTGCTTGCAAGTTTCTGGAAGTGTGTGGCCGCTGTTTTGGGACATGCGTCCTGCCAGGGCTCACCTTGGGATGGGGGGGTAACCGGGCATCTTGAGCCCCTTCTCAGAGGGTGTACACACAAGTGATGCCAACCAGTCCAGTATTCCCAGTCATTCCCACTTAAAAGCAGGGGCAAGTGCTTCAAAGGGAGGCCCGTAGCTGATACCCAGTGAGGTAATTGCTGGGTGGCGCTTGAAGCGAGCGATGCCATCGTTTGCCGTGGTGCAATCTCTGGGTGTCACCACCTCATTTCTGGAAGCCGCAGGGTCCCGCCACCCACATTTGTCAGTCCTTTGACATCTAAGCTGCTCGGGGCCAATGCGAGACTGCCAAAATTGGCAGCGGCATCCGAGCCTGGCAGCGCTTTGTGAGCTTGCCCCGTGGCAGCTCTTCTAAGGCAGCGTCTCCAAGCGCGGTGTCCCACGGAGCGCTCGGCGGCAGTCACGCGGAGGTGAGAAGATTTCCAGGCGAGCATCAAAGAGAAGGATGTGAGTAAGTGTCTCGCAGGGAGCCAGGACACGGCCTCAGCCAGATGAGGCAGCTCGTGTGGAAGGGCTGCCAAAGGAAAGGGAGAGGACACACAACTGGGATGGGGGGATGAGGAGGAACAGGCAAGTCGGGAAAGGTAAGAGGGGAAAATCTCCATGGGCTGTTTCCAGCGGCCAGGGGATGTATCTGCCCTCTGCGGAGGTAACCTGTGGGCAAAGCAACGAACCTCAAGCACGTTGGCCGTCGTTCCTGGCTCCGCTCCTGACCTGTCCTTGGACAAGTCACTCTCCTGGTGACTCAGTATCCCAGCTGTAAGACGGGAATTGCTGCTTACCTCATGGGATGTAGGGGAGGGTGGGCTCGTGGTGCGGTTTGGTGTGTGAAGGCGGGGGGGAGCAACGAAAAGTGAGCACAAAGATGACTATGGAAAGGGATCTGAACATCCCACGCCACCTTCTCAAAGCGTAATCGTGTCCCCAATGATAACATCACGGTGACTTGTTGGGCACTTCCACTGCACTGCTGGGAACAGCTTTCTGGGTGTGGTTTTTTTCTTCTTGGGGTTTTAAAGATGTCGTTTTGCATGTTCGTATAACGTGGCAATGTGCTAAGCAATTTCTCGTGTAAAATTAGAAGAAATAACGAACAATAAATCAAAGTCACAGCATCACAGAATGGTTAAGGCTGGAAAAGATCTCTGGGATCATCGAGTCCAGCCTGTGACCTGACTAAACCGAGGTAATCGAGTAATACAAGAGTGGGAATAGAAGTAGAGTTCGTGAGGCAGCCTCAAACAGACAAGAGGAATGTTCATCTCTTCTTAGTGCTGTATCTGAAAGGTTTTAGCTGCGTGAGCTTTCCTGGCACTTGCCAAGGTTATCTTGGGAGAAAAAAAGCAGGATTCTTGTTTGTTTTTTTGAAGGAGCAGGTGGCAGCATGCGGAAAGCTTTTGTTGTTCAATTTTAGTCACGGTTCCTTTTATTTTCCCTTTTCTCTTCCCGTCTGCAGTTGAGTACGACAAGGAGTTCACGCCTCACCAGCGGCACCACAAGGAGTTCAAGTTTAATTTGTCTCAGATTCCCGAGGGCGAGGCCGTCACAGCCGCGGAGTTTCGGATCTACAAGGACTGCGTGGTGGGGAGCTTTAAAAACCAAACCTTCCTTATCAGCATCTACCAAGTGCTGCAGGAACACCAGAACAGGTACGCGAGGTGCCTTCGAATAGAGCAAGAGTCTGATGTGAGGCAGGAGGTTTTTCAACCAAAACAGTGCCGGTGTTGCTCTTGTGCACTGAAATACACACAACCCACCTCAACTTAATGCTGCCAGCATGAAAAGCATAGTCTGCTTGAAAAATACTGGTAATTATTGCAGACTTGACCTGCTCTCAGCTGGGCTTAAAGTAAATAAAGCAGAAGCGAATTCAGCATGCTGACCTGGTACAAAACCACTCCTGGGATTTCAGTGGCAACGAGGTGGGTGAAAGAGAGAGGCACGGTAGAAACTGCGGCATGAAAATCCCAACAAGCGTAAACGGAGTGGTTAATTTAGAAGAGGGTCAAGTTTCGGATGGGGGAAGCGTGTAAGGGTAAAGGATGGAAATACACGGTCAATTTAATGTCAGAGTAATGCTGTGGTACAAAAGTGTTGCGTTACTTCTGCTGAAAGGTGTCAGGACTGTGACTGTTCCTCTGCTGCAGGCAGACAAAAAAGAAATCAGAAGCAGCAGCGTTTAAAAAAATCTCCATTTCTTCTCTGTGAAGGTTCCTTGAGTATTTTTCTTTCTGGTCCGTCTTTCTTCAGCCTTTCCACTCATACTACTTTGGGGGGATCTGCCTCCGATGATTTGTTGTTGTGAGAGCAACATCACATAGCTATGGGGACTGTGGCCGCTGGGGAAATGGAGAGAGACTCCTGGCTGTGGAGGTGAAGGTATGAGTTCTAGGAGACCAGCGTTCCCTTTGCAGGTTGCTGGAGTGCCTCCTGGGGTAAGGTGCTTGCAGGTTAAGATGTGACCTTGATGCCTGCTCGAAGAGCTGATGGAAGTCCAGCTGGTCCTACAGATTTCATGGATGTTCATGGATCAGGCTCGACAAGACTCTAAGCAACTGGATTTTCTTGCAGATGTCCCTGCTCCCTGCAGGGGGGTTGGACTCCATGACCTTTAGAGGTCTCTTCCAACTCAAACCGGTGTAGGATTCTACGATGTTCGCCGTAGCGTTCACTTAGAGTCACACTGAATAAGAAAAGTGGTTCCCTTCCATCGCGTTGCTCCCGCCGCTGTTGGCGGCCGTGCCGAGGGGATCCCGCCGGTGGGACTGGGAATCGCGAAGCGGCTTCATCCAGCTCCAGGCTGCCAGTGATTCTCCGTCCCTCCTGACATGGGCCAGGAGTGAACGGCTGACCCAAGCTGAGTGTCTGTAGTTCATTACTAACCCCTGACTCATCCCAGTCCCTCAAGGCTCCTTTTTTTCCCTTCTTTTTCTACTTTATTTATTTTTACTGGTGGGAATGAGGGAGCCGTTTGGCCGAGGAGACTTCGGATGAGTCGACGGGGCTTGTCAGAGCATCTGCACAGCGATGGGCACGATGTGGCTCACAGATCCTTGCAGCTGTAAAGAATCCACCTTATTTTTTTTTTTAATTCCCCCACCCTTTTTCCTTTCAGCTTAAAGGGCTCTTTCATCTACGTGTAAAATATAAAAGCACACATGAAAACATGTCTGCTTGGGTATTAATAGGGGGCGTAGGCATCTATCTATATATAAAATTTCTTGTCATCTCTCTTAATTGTCCTCTGAATTAAAAAACATGTTGAAAGGCAGTTAAAATAAGATACTAGAAGCCGTTTGCAACCCTTCAGAGTTACCTTCAGTTGAGGTTTGGACTCTGTGGGCTCCTGATGCTGCAGATTCCAACACGGTGGGGACCTGGGTGGACTTTGGCCTCTAAACACTCATGAAAACAGATACTTTATAAAAAAAAAAAAAAAGGTTGCATTTAGCTGTTCACTAATATCCCTGCGTGGAGGGGAAAAATGCCTCGGATTCTTCTGGTATGCCCTGAGGAGCTGTAGCCTTGGCGTGGTTTGGGTTTTTTAATCATCAATTCACTCACTGGCTTTTACTGGTGGGGAGAAGAAAAGAAAAATCAATCCAAAGTGCTTTTCTCCTCCCCCTTTTTTTGTCTTAGTGGATTAATTGGGAAGATAAGGATTTCTTTTCCTGTTGAGAACGCTAGAAGGTTAAATTGCAAGCACGAAAAAAAAAAAACCCTAAACACTGTTTTTTGAAGGAAGTTGCTAAATATTTGTAAGACTTCTGTTGCATTTTAGCAGACGTGTTATGAGCCAGAAAAGAACAGCTGCCTTGGACTTGAAAAAAAAAAAAAAAAGAAAAAAACTAAAAAAAAGTTGTGTCAAACTCCTTTGGACNGCAGCCCGAGCGTGTGACTGCAGCCCAGATGTGCTGCGAGCTGCCGCACGGAATCACAAGGCGCTGCTGGCTCTTCTCTCGCGGCTAAAAACAAAACCAAGCCCTGAGGTTAAGGTTTCTACCAGTTGCTGAATTATCAGGCTGGGTTTTGCCGCTGTAGGCAAGGCTTAAAAGCAAAAGGACCCATCCAAAACTGTCTCCTAGATGAGGGTGTACGCACAGGGAGCGTGAACGGAGATCGATGCTGATTGAAGTAGCATACAGCTATAAAATCTGGGGAGAAATTGGACCTTCTCCTCATTCAAAGCCATCAGGAATATGAGAATGATACACGAGGAGGCTCCAGGCAGCGAAACGCACGTTGAGGACGGCGTGGCCTAAGTACCTTCGCTCTTAAAAAAGGAAACGTTTTTAGTACTGACTCACTCGCGTCAGGGATATTTTCATCTCCCCGTTCCTTCCACCCTTTCGTAAGGTAAAAAAAAAAAGTAGTGCCTGGAAGCCGGGGTTTTGTTCTCTAAGCAAACCGTGGTGAACGGCCGCGTTTTGTCCTAACACAAACCGCTGGAGTCATCAATGGGAGGGGTTGATGGAGTCCTCGGGATGGGTGAAGCTTGCGGGCACCGTCAGCGGTCTGTGTTTGGGTTGTGTGGAGAGGAGGCTTCAGCAAATGGGGCCGAGATGACAGCTGGTTTGCTCCGAAGGGATGAGTCTGGGGTTTGAAACAGGCTGTGGAGGCTGGTGTTGGGAGAGGATACGGCTGATGCGTCTGCTGGACGCTCCTGCCCTTCAGCTTTGGACTTCTTTGGGATTATTTTTTTTTTTTCTTCAGTATGTGCAGAAAGCGGGAGATTTGCCAAAACAGTTTAGGAAGACAAGTGGCCTCAGCTTCCAGCTGCTTGTCCCACCTTGGCTGTATCCGAGGGAGCGCTGAGATCCAGGAGGCGGGAGCTGCACAGCCTCGACTCTCCTCCCTTCGGTGGTACCGATGCACAGCTAAGTCCTGCGCGTAGGCTTGTTTCTAGGTGGTGTAGCACTGATCTCGTGGAAGGACCAGCAAAGCCCTCCGTGGCTTCTGATAGCTCTTGGGAGTAGTTGACCGTGTAAACGAGACCTTTTCAAGGGAAGGACTGAGTTTGTCCCTGGAAACATCTCATTAATTTCTCTCTCTCTCTTTCTCAGTTCCTTGCTCTCACCCGGAGAGGTGTCAGGTCAGGACTAGGGAAGGCAGTTCACGGTTGATCAAAGATGTTAGTCCTTGGTTTGGGTCCTCAGAATGTTTTCAAGTGTAAATATCCTGCTAACGCAGCCCTCCAAACACTCCCACGCTGTCCAAACAACCCATCTATGAGAAACACAGTGGCCTGTGTTAGTGATCAAAGGAAGATACGGTACCTTCATGGGCAAAGTTTATTAAACAGTTTTGTTTGCCCCCAGAATGAAAGATGAGGACTTGATGTGCAGAGAGATTCCTCCTAGATGATAAGACCCGTGTGGACGTAGGTGCGCTCTGTGGAACAACCTCCTGGGGAGCACGTTCCTCTTCTGAACGCAATTCCTTAAGGGTTAAGTCTCTCGCTGGGTTTTAGCTGCCAGTTACAGTGGTAATAAAGTTGTCCTCTTTGCAACAGGATATTTATACAAATGCGATCCGAGCTTCTAATCTAAAGGGCAAATTGATTTGCCGGTGGTGTTTATAGCTTAGAAAATAAATAACCGTCCTCGCTCTGGGTTTTGGAACGGGTTGTGTAACGTGAATGACAAAGCCAGCGTCAGTCTGTTTCGAGTTGGGGTCACGTTTGTATATATTGTGCATATATTTGTATATGATGGAGCTATTTCCATGATGCTATAGAGATGCGTCTGCCGGCGTTTCAGCTCAGCTCCCACCCTGGGTGTGCGATTTGTTGTGGTTTAGGGTGGTTGGGTTTTAGTAGTTTAAAAGTCAAAGTTATTCTGGGTGAATCTGGCTGGTTCCGAAACCAACTGGCTTTTTCTGCCATGAATATCATGTCAGTGCTTGGTTTATTTTCTTAAAGGCCGAAGATAAACACAACTCCTTTGCCCTCTCCCCCATCTTCGTGCCTCAAACTGCTTTTAAAATCCGAGGTGTAGTACTGAAGCCATCACTCCAGCTAGAATGCTTCTTATTAAATCATAGTCAAGGAAATGAGAAATGCATCTCCTGTCCCTGAGATTTGGAACAATTCTGATTATTTTTTTTCACTGTTCCTGTTGGTAAAATGTTCATTCCTCAGAGCTGTGAAGCTCGAGATCCTGAGGTGGATGTGGGGGGACACCTTTGCACTCGAATGTCAGTGTGGGGAATTATCACAGTGGGACATCCTTTCAGCACAGGAGACCTCTTAGGAGACAGAGCAGTGGTGGTGTCAGGCTGAGCTTCCCTGTCTCTCCTGGCGTGTCCCCACGTCTGGATGAGGCCAGGACGGCTCTCCTCTCCCTGGGCTGAACTGCAGACCCCATCCAGAGTCTCCCAGCATCTTCAGTCAGTGGGTTTTTTCCTCTGTTAGCTGGGAATCAATTCCTGCAAATTAGCACCCAAATTATGTCACCTCAGAGGTAACTTCATTTGTAGGTTGACAGCTCTTGATGTTTCCTTCCTCATTCTAAGGAGCTCTTATAGAATAGATGTTTTATAGGATATAACATCTCCTGGTTCTCTGGCCCACAGATCAGCTGAACTTCTTCATGACACTTAAAACTGAGCTTTACCTCTCCTTAAATGCTAGAGGCAGCCTTTGCTTTCTGTGGCAGCTCATCCCAGGTGCTGCCATCCTCCTGCCTCAGGTTCTCTGTGTGAGCCAGCCCTGACTGATTAGATTTTGTACAGTGCTTTCAAATCCTCGGAGCGATGGTCACTTAGACATGCCAAGTCATTAAGGTTTTGTATTGCATCTGTTGGCAGTACCCCGTGCCGGGCGAGCTCCACATACGCACACGTACACGCTCTGTGTGTTCTTTAAGTCATAAACACTTGCAATTGAAAGCAGCGTTCGCGTTTTCTGCAAGCTGGTGGATCCACAGGTTTGGAAAGGCTTTGAATTCGAAGCGTTGTGTATGCGCAGCTTCTCCGAACCTCCTTAGACTGAGTCAGTCGCGAGTGCAATTATCAGTCTGTCGGTAGTGGATAAGAGCAAATAATCTTGCTGGTTAACGCAGGGTAATTTGCACAGAAGGTTGATGTCACCGCAAACCAAAGCCTCAGATCCCGAGGTACGCGGAGGAGAAGAGTATTTAGAAAGGGCGTTAATTAAAACGTAAATATCCCCCCCCACCCCCAACTTCTGTGCAAAATTCCCTTTTGACAAACTGCTGCTAGGCAGTCTAGACTATTATGTCAACTGGCCTTTGAAGGAAAGTAAACAAAAAAAGTTCAGCTGAGGAAAGTTTTAGAGACTTAGGGTAATTAATGCTTTGGTAAGTGGCTGTTGATGTGTAACAATCCTTTAAACACCTGGGTAATTGGCGAGCTTTGAAGCCGGGCCAAAAAATGTTGTTCCGAGCTCTGTAATTAAAAGGAGAGACCTTTAACTTGGTCATTCTGAAGGTGAGAGTTCTGTTTGTTCTCACTGTCTCCCTGGTAAAACTTCTGCCTGGTTGGGGAAAGAAAGCCAGGGAGGGTGGGAAAGTGAAAAAAAAAAAACCACCACCCAACCAACCCCAGTTCAACAGATGCTTCTTTAAATTGAGCTTTTTATAGCTTTGGTGTTTTTCCTGTAGCAAAGTTCCATGTTGTAATGTGTACCCAGAACACAGAAATTACTTCGACGCGAACGTTTCGCTAAGTATAGTCACCAAGATCAGCCCCTTGACCTGGTTACTAATTTGACCGAGTTCTAATCTAATTAGCGTTCAATTAAAGCAAATTAACACCCAGAGACGTTTCGCTGAAAGGTTTACGCAGAGGTTTCAGTTAACAAAATATTTATCTTGCTGGGGGAAAAGCAGTGAAGTTAAACTCTGGCTGTTTCTCCTAGAAATGCCCCGAGCGCATGGTTGGGATGCTGCCCTTGAGAATGCTGGCTAATACGATATTTATATCTAACGAATCGGCTCACTCTCAGAGGACACTGGAGCTAAATCCTGCCTCGCGAATTACCCAGGCCCCTGATTCTCCAGTAAACTGTGTACTTCTTTCTGTTTATTGCAGCCACTTGTTGACCTTTGCTTCTCCATCCTCCTCTGGAGTCTTCTGAAGGCCGTGGAAATGCTCCCGTTTATTTCACGACACCGTACTTTAGGGCTCCAGAACAAAGAGCTTCTGTTTGGAGTCGGGAATCTTGCATCTTCCCATTCAGTGTCCGCTCTTGTCCCAGAAAACTTGTTTCGGCTCATTGCCTCAGTTTCTCCCATTCGCCTCCTTCCCCTTAATAATCGAAGGTTAATATATATGGTGCCTGCAGCACCCTCGTTATGGAAATCATTAACCAGATGGTTTTATGGAAAATAAAGATGAGACTCTCGGGCAGCGCAGTGACAACGAGATGACAGTAGCTGTATAAAAACCCGGAGGGAGGTCTAGGCAGAGGGGATGTTAAAAACCTGCCTGTTTTGGTGATGAAATTTATCTTCGCTATGCTGAGTTTGAAAGTCCTGCTGTGCAGGTGCCAGAGGTCCTGTGATTTCCTCGACAAGCCGGGTTTGCTTGGGTATGAGACCTCGTCATGCAGGTGAGAAGCTGATCACAGAATCACAAACTGGTAGGGGTTGGA
>WEIS01091090.1:0-13393 GCA_013389965.1 Todus mexicanus
ATTAAAGAGTACTGGGCCTAAAATTGAGCTCTGTGGAACACCACTGATTATCAGCTGCCAACCTGATGTAACCCCATTTATTGTAACCCTTTGAGTCCAACTTGTCAACCAATTGCTCCCCCAATGTATTGTGGACATGTCTAGTTGTATGCTGGACAATTTCTACAGAAGGATACTGTGAGAGATAATTTCAAAAGTTTTGCTAAAATTTCCCCAAATCCACGTGTATTGGCTTCCCTTGGTCAATTAGGTGGGTGACCTTGTCATAAAACTTAGTTAACTTAGTTAAACAGGCGTTTACCCTTGTGAGCCCGTGTTGACCATGATGAATTACTGCATTGCCTCTTAAGTGTTTTTCAATAACTCCCAGAATAAGCTTCTCCATAATTTTACAAGGCACTGAAGTGAGACTAACAGGCCCATAATTGCCAGGGTCTTCCTTCTTACCTTTCCTGAAAATTGGAATAACATTTGCCAGCTTCCAGTCAACACTAGCTCTCCAGGCTCCCAAGGACATTGAAAAATAATGGAAAAAGGTCCCACTATAACACCAACTCACTCTTTCAGTACCCTGGAATGAATCCCATCAGGCCCTGTAGATTTATGTGCATCAAGCTGGAGCAACAAGTCTCAAGTAAGTTCAGAGTCGGCTGTGAGTTTGTCGTTCCGTGAGTCATGGTCTTTCAACACAGGGCTCCAAGAGTTGCAGGACCCACCATCAACATTAAAAATAGAGGAGAAGGCAGCATTAAATGTCTCTGCTTTCTCTGCATCCTTATTGAGCTTTGGCTGCACAAATTTTCTCCCTTCAGTGACAAACAGCACATCTGTAGTCCTCCTGTGTCATTTCTCCTGGCTTCTAATATCTATACACTTCCCTTCTCCACCTAAGTCCTATGAGATCCCTGCTCATCCAAGCTGTCCTTCTGCTCTGCTTGCTTGACTTCTGGCACTTAGGCACTGCCTGCTCTTGCACTCTTAAGAGATGGATCTCAAAGAGTGACCAGCATTCATGGACCCTAATACATTCAAAAACAGATCCCAGGGGACCTTGCTAACTAGTTCCTTCAGCAGACCAAATCCACTCCCCCCACATCCAGGGTTATTTCAGGATATTATTTCAGTGGGCACCAGTTTCTCTATAAGCATGAAAAATTCCTAATATTGATAACAACACAATGAGACACAGCATTGTTTTTCTTCTTCCTAGTCCTGTGTTCTTTGTTCAGAGACTATGGTCTTCAGATATTAGTGCAATAAAAAGCACAGCAATGCCATAACCTGATAGGTGAGTTTTCCATATGCATCACAGAACTTTCTCAACTATCTCAAAAGAATAAGAGGACAAGCACACATGATGCCTTCCCTGCTTATGTTCTTCTGGACAACTGTTTTTAGTAGAGGGGGTTTCCTGAAGCTGTGGTTCATTTTTTTCATAGCCTTAGCAGATGTCTCTTCTAAGTACTGTTTTGTACCCACAGTGTCCTTCGGAAAGGAGTTCTGTGAGGTTACACCTGAAATATGACAAGTTGACTTCTTTCATTTATTCTGGGCTTGATCTCAAGCAGCATCATTTTATAACCCCAAGTCCTTATATAGTCAGTCACTATTCACCTCCAGACCACTCAGAATTTGGCAGAGCTCTGTCACATGCCCTCCCAAAGTACTGCATCTGTAAACTGAATAGTCCCAGCCTACATGATTTATTGCTCATAGGGAAGCTGTTCCAGATCTCTGATCATCCCCCATCCTTTGCTGAACCTTCTCTAATTCTGCTCCATCCTTTTAGAGATATAAGACCAGAACTACACAATGTATTCAGACTGATGGCAGTCCATGGATCATTTTAAGAAGCGCAGTGATATCCTCTATTCTGTGCTTATTTCTTTTCTTATGCATTAAGCTAGCACTTCCATGCCTTGTTTCTAGCATGCCCAATCAGATCTCTCTGTCCCAAGTGGTAACAGCCAGCTCTCAACCCATCATTTTATACATGAAGAAATGATTGCTCGTTCCCTGTTGTATAACTCCATATCTGCTTTCATCTGCTCCTGCAGTTTTCCTTGCTCCAGTAATAAATTATTTATTTTTAAACTGTGCTCCCTTACATGATTTTTGATCAAAATGTTGGAAGTATTTGGGGTTTTTGTTTTGGGGTTTTTATTCGTTTTTTGTTTTTTAACTGATCATTCTCCAAATAAAACAATACTGGAGAACAGATGTGACTTTGTAAAACATTTGGTGAGAGAAGATTGACAGAAATATTTTCTGATCCCCATCAAACCTGACAAAGAGGGCCAGGAGAAATGAGCTGTTTAATAGAGTTGATCTTTGTGGTAGAGAAAATGCTGCTAATGAAAACAATTCCTTAATCAGTGTAACTTCTTGTAGAACACCATTGTGTCGTGCTTGAACAACTACACGGTGTTGCATTAAGCAAGCTCTGCTCTCTAAACAGCTCTGTGACACAGCCTGTCATGTTCTAATACCTTCCAAACCATTGCATAGAGGCATTCTAATTAACCTTAGTGATCAACCATTATCCAAACAGTAGTCCTTTTCTCTTTTTCTTTTTCTGAAGGCTTCCTATTTCTGTTTTACCCCATGGCCATGTGGTTAAGGGTGAGGGTTAGAAAATTATGTTCAGCTAATTCTGACAGGAAGAAAGGCCACATTCTCTCAGGGCAAATGGGGAATTAAAGCTCCTCATAGGCCAGTGGAAAATGGAATTTCCACCTACTGGAGGTGGCTTCAAAATCAAAGATAGAGAAAGAATCAAGACAATTATTCATCTGCTGCCCCCAGGAGTGATAATTCAGTTTGTTACTGTGACTTGTAGAGGAAAACAAAAAAACTCCACAAAACCAAACCAAAAACCAAACCAAAAAAACCCAAAAAATGTCTTTCCATCTGACTGAACTTTACATAATATGCCCATTGAAGGTGTGAGTGCCTGAAAGCATGTGATACTGTTTGCTGTGCAGTATTCATGGATGACTATTTTATTTCTTCTGTCTGCAGTGAGTTAATTCCACCTAGTGCATGAATTTCTTAGCAACATTCGTCTTGTAGCTCACTAAACTCCCTAATACGCACAGCTGATAATCTGATTTAAAAAAAAATTAAAAAAATCCCCTATGATACTTTAAAACTACTAAGAGGGATCAGTCATCTCTTTAATTTAGGCCATGGTACTATCTGAACCAATATCTCCTTTAGCTCAGAGAGAAACTAGGGCTGCCTCTGCCCTCTTCCTTCTCCTCTGTGTTTCAAACTGCATGAAGAAATTCACTCCACATTGCTCCCACTTCAGACCTGACCACACTGCAACCATTTCTCATCTCAATTATTTAGCACTCCCTTTTTCCTCATAAAAGAACATGTTAACCCAGTTTCTTCACAAAAGAAAAATGATCTTCCTTGCTAATTAGCAGCCATGGCTGGGTGTTTGCAGCAAACACACTCCTCCTGTCTGCAAAATCTTATCACTGTAGAGAGGAATAGGATAGAATAGGATAGGATAATAAAGGACAGTAGAGTAGAGTAGAGTAGAGCAGAGCAGAATAGAATAGAATAGAATAGAATAGAATAGAATAGAATAGAATAGAATAGAACAGATATTTCAGCTGAAAGGGAACGACAACTATGACCTAGTCCAACTCCCTGGCTACTTCAGGGCTGCCCAAAAGTTACATCATGTTATTAAGGGTATTGTCCACATACCTCTTAAACACTGAGAAGAATGAGGCATCAACTATCTCTCTAGGAACCCTGTTCTAGTGTTTGAACACTCTCTCAGTAAATAAATGCTTCTTAATGTCCAGTCTGAACCTCCTCTGATGCTGTTTTGAACCATTCTCATGTGTCCTGTCACTGGATACCAGGGAGAAGAGATCAGCACCTCCCTCTCCTCTTCCCCTCCTCAGGAAGCTGTAGAGAGCAATGAGGTCACCCCTCAGCCTCCTCTTCTCAAAACTAGACAAACCCAGAGTTCTTAGCCACTTCTCGTAGGACATTCTTTCCAGCCCAGATGACAATGCAACACTGCATTAGGAAACTGGACATTTGCCCTGCTGGACTCTCCATCTGCTCTCTGTCTAAAAGACTAAAAAGAAGTGTTTCCAATCAAAGCAGAAAAACTAGTTCAAATGAGACATCCTATTTCATTGCGGTCCCACATTTTGTTGTTGCAGTTTCATTAATGTGAAAAGTTCACTGACAATTGAGAAATCTCTGCCCTCATCAAAAGTTTTTATTAAAACCATAGAACTGTTTTATTACTGTTGCAAAAGCTGCAGCCAGCACTCGGAGGCTTTGCACTTGGCTACATCAGCCAGGAGAGGCACCCATAGTTAGCAGCCAAAGCACATGACTTTTTTATCACTCAGGCATGTTTTTCAACTCTATAATATTTTCCTCCTCAAGCTTCTGGAAGTCACTTGGCTATTGCTCAGCAGGAGGGGGGTGTGGCAATACCCTCACTATCCCCAGCCACCACTCAGCAGGCACAAATAACCTGCACCCCAAAATTCAAGAGGGTTGGATGCCTGCTGACTGAGCTGTGGGCAAATGCTGTGTCCTGTGAGGCTTTGGCGTGGGAGTGGGTTTAGGACAACGCAAAGGACTGTGCCAAAAGGATTACAACCTGGCTACATCATGCACATAACTCACTGCTATTTAGTGGTGTTATCAATGCTGATGACAATTTCAGATGAAGAGGGACTGCCAGGAACTACATGTAATTAGATACATGTATGTATAACAGAGCACATAATAAAAATGATGGGCCATTTAGTCAACTTACACAGTAAGTATATCCCTTTCAAAGAAGTGCTTTTTAATTAGAGCTGGACAGACAATTTCCACCACACAGGAAGTGTTAATGCTTCAATACTTACTTTAATTATGAAGTAGGAAGAAAAAGCACCATTTCAACGTCGCTTCTGAAAGATGAATTCCTCCTCCCACCCAAATCTTTTCAACTGCCTTGAAGGTGTGGATGTGCAAAAGTCACATTGTGGTTTTACTGCCTAAACAAAGTAATGAAGTGTGGATTATAGAATACATTAATCTCAATGAAGAATATAATGTATTGCTGTAGTCATATCAAACTCAGGTTAATCAAAGGATCACATACAACTTCATTTACATGAAAGGAGAAAGGCAGAGGATTTGAGGGGAAGGTGAGCTGCTTCTTGCTTAAAATCTCCATCACATACAAATGTTTTATTTTCTCTGGCTCCAGTCTTATTCTGTGTGGTTTTAATCCACAAGCATTTTCAGAAGGAAAAAACCAACTGTTCAGAGTGATTTCCAGGTCCCTCTGCTAGTGAGAGACACAGCAGTGGGAAGGGTGAGGGGGCATTGCTGGAATGTGGTGGTCAAGAGGGACTTTGACACCTTTGACTGTGCCAGGGAGCAGTAGCAGAGCACCAGCTATGCTGAGGAGCCTGGCCCTCACTGAGCAGCTTGTATGCCAGGCTCAGGTCTATGCTTCTTTGAAGGCTGCTAAAAAGCTGGAGAAAATCCAGACAAGGACAATAAAACTTGGCCAGCTTCTGGAGATGATACTTCACGAGGAAAGAAAGCTTGTTCTGCTCCAATTATTGAGGCGAGGAGCGTGAGGTGACTGGATTCAGTGCATGCAGCCTTCAGGGGATACAAATGTTGAAAGTTTCTTTTTAACTGAATGGGGGAAGAAAAGGCTAATGTTCCTGGTGGTGTCTTGGGATTGGGCCTGGGGGTTTGCTTTACCCAGTAGCAGATTCTTGAAACCAGTGCAGAGGAAATAGGTGATACAGATGCATTTGGCTGACCAACTATTGTGGAGAAAGCAGGTCCTACCATGTGGTGCCTTATGCCCTCTGCATGCCTCAGCTGCAGAGAAGGAGCAGAACAGAAGAGCTGGGAAGTGGGGAGAGACCCAGCAAGGGGCAAGCTGTGGGGTGGAAGGAAGACATGTGAAAGGACCTAATGGCACTGTGCCTCACCATAGTAGTGTCTGCCCCTCTCCCTCCAAACACAGGTCTCCCAGAGGCAATGCCAAGACCAAGAGACCCACATCACAACTCCTTGCAGAGAAGCACAAGCCATTTTTGCAGGCCTCTAAGAGGTAGCTGCAATGTGAGCCCCAGAAAAGCAGAGTATTGACATCTGGGGTTGCCAGCTCAGGCTCCAAGATATAAATTCACTCAGAAAAACACCTACTTCAGGCATGGCTGATGCTCTGTGCTCTTGTACCTGCTCTGGCTGAGGTACTGGAGGTCCCTGGCTGAGAACCAGTCTCTTACCATAGGATACATGCAAACATCTGTTCTCCTGGAACAGCACCACCATAAACCATTGTGAATAGGCTTTCATTTTTCTTTCTCCAGTCTTTCAACTTAGTAGCAAGAGACCTAGACTGGTTTGCTCTTGTTGACAAACCCTGATGTGCCACAGGGTACCTGGAGTGGGCATGTGTCATATGGGAATTCCCACTTCTGTTCCCATGAGAATTCATCCTGATTCATGTCTATCTCTTCCTGGCTCAATGAGGGTCAGATCTACTCTGCTGAGTTAGAGATTTGAGGGGCAACCACTTGGTACTGCATGTGGCAAGCAAACCTTGCTTTGGCAAAAGAGGGGCAGCATCTAGCTGTGAATGATTTAGGAGTGGTTCCTTGATTTTTTATTGCCATTTCTAAGTCTCTGTGCAGTGCTCATCTCCCCCATCTCACCTCAGCGTTCAAAACCTAAGTAGGTTTAAATGACAGCCCCAGGCCACTGCTCTTGTTCTAAACCCATTATGTAATGCTTAGATGCCATGACGACAAACGCATTATAAATTTGGATAAATACATCAAAACCACGTTCCTCTGCTATACAAGGTGTCCTTGAAATGCTTATGTTCTTTAGCCTTTCTCTCTTAACATGACTGACGCTTCTTCCCCTTTTACACCAGTTTTGCTGCCTGTAAGCACCAGGCAGCTCTGAAAAGCCTGCAAAAAAGAGCAAGTCTATTCCCAGGTAGCTTAAATGTACAAGCACTGGAAAATGTCGAAGGGTCCACAAATTGAAAAAACTAGATGTCAGCATAGTTTGCGGCTATGAATATACAAGGAGGGAAAATCTATTGTAGCCTTTATAATGGTGCTCAATATCTTAATTTAAATGCCCATCAATTAACTAGAGGAAGAGAGGTTAAAGAACATTTCCCTGAAGCAACTATAAATATAATTTGCTGTAATTATGAAGCCCATTCTATTGCCATAGCAGCTTAAAATGGCTTTAGTCTACCTGAGAATCAGGTTAATAGATTTTGACTTTAACACACATATCAGTTTTCAAAGATATGATAGATTATCATTGTAATTTATTCGGGTTTTCCAGAGGTGGATGAGGATCCCATTGTGTTTGGTGCTGTGTGAGCACAGAAGGACCTCAGGGCAAGATACCATTCCAAGCACAAAGACCCCATCGTCTCAATGCACTGCTTGTCCTCCTGTGAAACTTACCCCTCTTCCCTTGAAACTCGTCTGGGTGGGCAAGGAAGGTAGCAAGGCATTAATGTCTTTATTAAGAATGCAGGGAGAATATCCATATCCAATGGACACATTGTTGTGTAACAATGATCCATATGGCAGCTTGTGGGCTAAGTTTTTGTCAATGCACTGCTTTGATTTAATAGGGCACAATCTGTTTAGCTGGAGCATTTGGCTTCTAGGTATATGAGCTTGGGAAATATCTGAATGTTAACTTCCATATTCCTGTCTGCTTTCTAAACTTGTCTGAATGCTGAAATACGTGCTTGAAGTTGCCTGTTCTTATTCCAGATGGCATCTCATTGGAAACAGTCATGCCCAATGTGTGCAAATAGGCTGTGAAGTGTAGAAATGTTTACCAGGCAACCATAGGTCATTTGGCTCCTCTGGCTGCTCCAAGGGTCCAGCACTGCTCCTCCTAACCAAAAGAAGTTCAGCTTCTCTGCTTCTCAGCTCTAGTGAGGCTTTAGACAGCCACAGATACATTCAGTGGTGCTAGTGGTGGCCTGATTCACAGCCCCATATAGATCGCTATGTATGACATAGGACTAAGTGTCATAGTGATGGGCAGGTATTTGGTCTATGGGCAACACATCTGAGATCTATCTCAGTAGCCTTTCCCCTAAAGAGGTGCATTTTATACGTGATAGGAGCAAATCATATTGAGGCAGGTGAGCACACATAAGCCCACCTTGTGCTGGGGGCACAAGGAACATGAGGCTGACAAACTGAAGCTACCTCGCTTAGGGGATATGACATAGACTGTAAGGTTCCACATTACTAAAGTTTAGGGCTGCCCCTGAGGGACTGAAAGATGTACAAAACAAATTTAATTGACTTTCCATAGAGTATGCATTCCCAGTCGCTCCCGGAGCATTTGAACAATATCTGCTCTGAAATCCCCTGAGCTCTCGGCATAGCCTACCCTACGCATGGATGAGTAGCCACCTGTGCATTGTAATTACTCCTTTGCCAAGAGTAATATATCAGACCATTTAAGAAGGCAGCTAGAGATTCTCCTGGATTTCAGCATGCTTTCAAATTAAGCGTCAGGTAACTCAGGTTCACGTATTTTTTCCATTCTTGGGGGGAACTACAGGAAAGGTGTAACAAGAGTGATTTGCCCCAGGACTCTACTTTTTATATACCTGGTATTTTTATAATACCTGGTATTTCCATGTCTTATCCGGGGTTAGATTTGATCAGGTTGTTAAGGCCTGACCTTGGCACATTCCAAGACTTTTTCCCCTATTATTATTACCTCCTTCTCTGCTCTTTAAATGAATTCTCCATCCACTTTAACAAACCACTCCCCTAGTTAGAAAAGTTGGACATATTTTATGAGCTATGTGGCCAGGAGGGTTTTTCCAAAGTGCTCAGGTATCTGCTAGAAATGTTCCAGCAATATAGCTGTCAACACGGAAAACTGCTAACAGCAAAATGCTAAGATGAAAATTTAAGATATAAAGAGTGGAAGATAATGTTCTGATTCACTGACAGGGGTCCTTGCTCAGCCTCTTTCTCTTGAAAATGCTCTTGAGAGAGAAACATTACCAACTGAGATAAAACCATAGGGGATTTGCTCCTTTCTTTGCTGTGTAAAATAATGTAATGGCCCCAGACTGCTGCAGACCCCTGCAGCAGGATATGACCACCTCTTGTATGAGGCTCCCACCATGGAGACCACATCTTGGGTCTTGTTTGCTCCCCTCCCTCCCCTGGCTCCCTGACATTTTCACTCTCTGTCTGCAGGGTTGCTATTCTTCTGTGCACGGGGATAAAGATGCTAATTTTTCAGTTCTCCCAGTGGACTCTCTCCAAGAAGGGCAAGGGGCTGAAACTGTAACTTAACTGAATTGCATCTCTGAGTTGGAAACTCAGCCAGCCTTTATTGCTACATACATTCTCCTTTATGTCTTAAGCCTGGACCTAAATTGATCCCAGTTCCTTTCCTTTTGGCCTAGGAAGAAGTCTACCAGTAGCAAGTTAATGTTAGCACCTAGATCTTGACATTATTATTAGTATTGTTTATATATATGTATAATTATGATCATAATTATTAATTTAGACTCTTGCACCATTGAAAGCCAAGCAGAACCTATCAGTATAAAACAACCAGTTGCTCTTCTGAGATCCCAGAGGTGCAATTGAACTCTGATTTACTGTCAGCATTCAGCTCGCAATTTTATTCCTGGTAAGTGCTTGGCCGTGCACCTAGGAGTTAGATGGAAGCCTACTCAGTGCATCTTTGCTGAGCTACAAACACTGACTCTGTAACATACACAGCTGCAGCAGACTGGGTGTGCTGTTTTGAAACCATGGTGTTGATGCAGGAGAGGCTTGCCAACCCACCACAGCTAGAAGAACCAGGTATACTAGTTTTGTAGGCAAGGACTGTAACTCATCTATTGCTCTAAGATACCAGCTACAGTCTTGCTTTCCTTGGAGCTGATTGAGCCTGTGCAAGTTCATCTTCCAAGTCACACCTGAATTTTGTATTCATTTCCCAATTGCATGTTTGATAGTGTAAAACTCATGCAGTGATATGATCCAAGACGCCCCCCGGGTTTGCCAAGCAAAACTCAGTTTTCTACCTACAGAAAATGTACAGGAATGAGCGATACTCTCGAAACAGCACATAGTGCAGATGCAGGAATCATCCAGGACTCAGCAGGCAGGAAAGAGGCCTTGGGTGGCAGAAGGAAGTGGGATGGTGAGCAGAGAATAACTGTTGCATCTCCTTAGAAACCCTCAAGTCCCTACTCACACTTCCAAGGCACATGGAGTGTGTCCCACAGATCTTTCACCCTATGACAGATGCATATGCAACTTCAGGGTCACAAAAAGCTTGGTCTGGGACTCAAAAGTTTGTTTACATAATGTTCCTACAGCGTAGGATCTTGATTTCTCCTTGCCCCTCTCATTTCTTACTGCCCTGTGTGAGATTTGCAGCCTGCAAATGCTCGGTTCAGCTCGGTGCCATCACTCCTCTTTAACTAAGAACAACTGTTGGGACTTACAGCAATTCCACACATGCATGAGCCATACCACAGCAGTCTGTAGCCAGTGCAGCCCACCTACATTCTTGGTGGCACACAGGCACACAGTCAGCCTAGACTTGCCCTTCCAGGTCCCAGCATCACCACACACAGAGGCAGCATCATCCTCTGCTAATGTTCTAAGTGCAGCAGGGCCAGGGCCTGCTGTTTTCTGCTGTAACTTTGCTGGGGACAAGCAAGTGGGCTGACCTCCAGGGCCACCCAAAGGCGCATTAAGGATGCTCATCAGTGGCTAAGGAAGGATCTTTTCCCAGCAATGTCACTCAAGCTAATAGAAGATATTTGCTGTCCCTACAAAGGCTTGTTCTACTTGCATTATCAAACCATCGCAGCTGTAACCACACAACCATGACACTTCTCTTCGTGTTTCCAGGTGCGATAGAGCCTGGTACCCCCTTGGATGCTGGTCATGGACATGTGTTTTCTGGGACTAAATGCATGTTACAGCCATTGAACTCTAGTGTGGACAGGTTGTGTTTCCCTATGGAGCGTCAGAGAGAGCAGCATAGTTCTCTGTTCTCTTCTTATTCTTTCTAGGCATCCTCTCACAGCCTCTACTGGTGATAGGCCATAGGTAGGCATGTTGCAAAGCAGCTGCTTTCCTGTTCCTGAGCCATGGGGACTGCAGCTCTGTGCTACTTTGGTCTTTCAGGAGTAGGTGCCATAGGGCTGAGGCAGGACAAGCTTTTGCATTCTTTAAAGGGGTAAGTGAATGGAAACACTGACTTCGGGAGGCTGAGACACTACAGTGTCAAAAGTGAACCAATTACAGCAATGATTCTGATTTCAAACTTAATTCTCATTGATTTTAGTTTTACCGGTCGATCACAGAGAGGCAGTGGGGTATAAGCATTGGTGGTGAGATTAAATCAGTGTCCATCAAATGGATAGAGCCACAATAAATTACCAATTAATATCAGCAAGCTAAAAATGACTGTGATTAGCCAGAGAGACTGCAAATAGGAGCTGTGAAATTGGAGTCACGATAGCAGGGCAGCTAGTTATTAATGAGAAGCGGCAGCAATTGGAATGACCTTACTGTATTAAAGTACTCCATCTGACGTGCATTGTGTTAGCTGACTCGTTAATGGCATGTTGAAAAACAAAACCCAAAACAAACAATCAAGCTTCATTTTAGCGACTGAGGGTTAAGACAGACAAGGTACAAAAACATTTGCTTCAGATACGACCCTGGTTCAAGTTGCTGTTGTGACATACGAGCCTGCCTGTATCAGCCTGTGAAGGGAATTGGCAGGCTTGGCTGTCACTAGAGCCATCATGTCCTTATAAAGACTCAGTTTTCAGCATTCTGGGGAGTTTATTTTACATGGGAAACTGTGTTTAATCTCCTTTCTGGCTTCTTCTGGCAGACAGCACGTTGCTCATTTTAACAGAAACTACCACAAGTGCTTCTTCTCTATGAAGGTGTGTTAAAGAAGGTGGTAGAAGTAGTGTCAATCGGCTGGACGGGAGAGCTTTCCCTTATGGGAAATGCCCCCTCTCACTGGTGCTCCCATCTCACTGGAGCCACAGATGGATAATCCCCTCACATTTCCCACGTGTGTTGCCATCCAGTGGCCCCTCCATCGCAAACCCATGGAACAAAGCAACAGCAAGGAATGGCTGCCAGGAACCCTTTCTCGGCTGCCATCAGAAACATCCGTGGTAAGTTCTTCTTGCCAGACACAAAGAGGAGGGAAATCCAACGTGGCCAATTTTAAGCTTTTTAAAGCACGGTATTTCACTTTCTGTACTGTTTTAAGAATCTTGCAGACAAAGGAAGGTCCACTCTGCTGGGAACAGCCAACCATGGCTGCTAATTAGCACTCTGAGGAGGAGGATTTTTCTCTTCTGCTGGGATTGGGATAATGCAATCTATTACAAGCAAAAAGGGTACATTAAATAATTGAGGTGAGAAATGGCTGTAGAGTGGGAAGGTCTTACACAAGCAGAGCATGAGTTGTGCCAAGTCCAGATCTGACTGCTGGAAAACTGTTTAAGCAATTAAAAAACAGCAATGCAATCTCTGCTGCTTCTTTTTTCTATTTCTTTTTTTTTTTTTTTTTTTAATAACAGATAATGGACTGAATGCCTTGTAATCATACAGAATATTCAAGAGCTGTTGCATTAAAGTGATATAGAGCAGGTCCTTGCTGTGGAAAGGAGGTAGAGACATTTTTAATCTCATCTGCCATGGGATTACTGTGTTTCGCATCTCCCATCAGTCTTACTTAGGCTGATAGGCAAGCTCAGCAGTGTGAATAAGCCAGCCCAACTCCCACCAGCAGCTGTGTCAGTTAGCTGCCAACCCCCACAAGAGATGGCTCTCTGAGCCACAGTTTTAAGTGAGGAGAAATCAGAGTGCTCAACTGGAAAAACGGCTCTGGAAATGAGTAGGGAAAGGAAGCATCAGGTGGAAGAGCAGACCTGGGCCTACATCTTTGTGAATGTCTGGTTTGTAGAGAGGTGAGGGGAGAAAGAGACAAATAGCAGGGAGGGATGGGATAGTAGCCTAAAAGCCTTGCTGGGCTTCTCATGGCTTTCACCTTATCAAGCAGCCCATGGAAACACAGGAAAATCAGGGTCATGTAGCCCTTTGAATGTTCTTTGGGGTTGTATTATGGCTTTAAGAGGAATAGATGAGCTGTGTGTTGCAGAAACAGAGCAAGGACAGCATCCAAGACCCAAAGGCACATGCTATTCCTGTAGGCAGGTGGGGCGCTGCACCAAGATCTGCACTATTAGGACATGTAAGTCTAGTCATCTCACCATGTACCTACCTCCTTAGCAAACAGAAAATGTCCCTGTACA
>WEIS01091090.1:13435-24765 GCA_013389965.1 Todus mexicanus
TCCTGTACACTGACTATCCAAGGCACAAGAACACCTCTTGGTCCAGCTGCCAGGTGAAAAGGAACATTGCTGCCTCTCCTTTGTTCCTTCCCATCCGAGCCTTTCTCTGAAACTCAGCTGCACATTAATTCCAGCAATGACTGTTGGGTGGGTTCTCCTTTGGGGAGACTAGGGACTGGCCAGTGCTGGTACAAACTCTGTCATAAGAAGAAGCAAGAAACAAATGGCTCAAAACATCACCCAGACCCTAGTCTTCTGTAGATTGGCAATGACTTTACAGATGTGATTTCAGATGAATATGTCCCTTCACAAAGAAGCAGTTTGACTTAGAATTGATGTATGAACTAAGAGAGAAAACTCCTGCACCTTTATTGCTGTATTTTTGCCTTTAAGTCCTTGAATCTAGCTGCACAGAAGCAGGTTTTGGCTGCCTGCAGACTTTTCAGATATAGCATGGAAACAGGCTTTCATTCTCTTTAGGTGATGATGCACACCACATGATGTTAACCAGAATAGCTTCCCCTGCTCCTTAGCCCAACTCTATATTAGTATCTTTCCCCTAACCAGGACAAGACATTGAACTCCCATACTTCTCTCAACAATTGCCAAGACTAGCACTTCTGATAATACCCAGCCTTGAATTTTTGATGGCAGATTTTAGAAAGATTTAATATTACAGCTTGGTTGTCAGATAAAGCTACATCTTTAAACAAAGTCTTCCTGCTGTCTTAACTCTTTCTGAAATACTCTCAGAAACGTGCACTATGTATTTTTCGCAGTATATTTCATTACATGAAAAAGTTAGTCTGTCTCCTTGTGATAGCAGGTAATAGGGATTTATTGTGGTTTGTGGCTATTAATAGTCATAACATGTTATCACACAGAGCACCATGAGCCATCACACTACATAGCAAATGGAAAAGCAGGGTTAATGGTGACATTTAAAGTAAAAAAAAACCCCAGGAGTTCATAACTCAGCCATAGTCTGGTCTCAGTAGCAGAGAGGAGGCTGGCTCAGAGAGGCCTCTTAAAATTTCTTCGCTTTTCTTTGACATGGCATAGGTTTCAAACTTACTGTAGTGATAGAAACCCTTTGCTAGTAAACCACTGTAAAGAGTTCATGTTGTATTTCTAGTCTCTATCACAAGCAGGTTTTTAAGCACGTGGCAAACTTTTCATTCCCCAATTCTCTTATCTACTTTCTTTGTGCAATGGCTTTGCAAAGTGCTTCAAACTGTCTCAGTGCTGGAGGTTATCTGCTTGGAGAGATGAAAGGGAAGAAAAGCTGCAGTGAGCTTTCCCAGCTCCTGATACATGGAGATGGAGAAACACAAATGGGACAATTTCCTAAAAAAAGCTGCAATGCACAGAAAGATTTTACAGGCTCACTGTTACTAAATTTGTCATGCTACAGGGTTGTCAACAGATGCCAAAATCATTATGACATGACTTATTGCTACAAATCTTCTGGATAGAAAGCACAGATAAGCTTCCTCAAGACCAGATAACTAAGTTCAAAAGATTTCACTTTTTTTAGTAAAATTAGTAAGTGCTATTTTGACAGAAATGCATTGCGGGGTGAAGGTGATCTTCCCTACATCCAAATGTCTCTTGGCTGCAATGAGCTTTGCCAGGCTTTCCTTGGAATATAAGCAGAGCTTTTTTCACATACAATAGCTGTTTCAGATCTGTATGATATAGAAGCTGCATTTAGCAACTTTGAATTTAAAATTTTATCAGAACTTCTTAGGTCATTTTGGTAGTGCTCAGGAATATTGTGTTTCCCTGAGAAGGGAAATCTTAAAATAAAAATAAAAATTTATTAAAAAATTCCCTTTTCAAAACTGTCTTTTAGATGCATAGCCTGGCAATTGCATTTGCATGCCATTTCAGTTAGGAATAGAAATCAAGAGAAAAAAATGGGTTTGGATTGTCTTGCAGTATATCCTGAAGGAAAGAAGTCAGATCCCTCTGAAAGCTCCCTTTATCTGAACATTAACTCTTGATATCTTTATAAAACTCAATCCCTCATGGGAACTGCCAATGTCTGCCTTGCAACCTCGGCCCACAGGTGAGTCCCACTCCTCTTGGGGTTCTTCATGAGCAGGTCATATTTTGCTTGACTCACCTCCTTCCTGGGTTCAAGTCACATTTTCTCTTCCTCTTTCCAGACCAGATTTTTCAATTCTTGGTTGATTCTCTCAAGTTTCTGGGTTGCTTTTTTTTCTCCTGCTTCTTAAAGAGAATAATCTCCTTCTATATGTAACTTTGGCTTGGCCACTGGGGAAGCATTACTGTCTCCAAGCAGATGTCAAGATTTACATTTCAGCCTGCCTTATTCTTGTGACAGAAGGATCCAGCCAAGTTTCAAAGCTTCCCTGGAAGCATTTGTGCAATCAATGGTGCACTTGAAGGAGAGCTTTCAGACAGTGCATGGGGACTCTGCTGAGCTAAAGTTAAGTTTGCTGGATAACAGTTAAGTATGTTTTTTATCAGCAACTTGGGGAGGAGGGGTGTGCAATTCAAACATGACTGCAAGGACACTTTATGCCTGAAGATGATCCATGTCTCAGTGTATCTGCTGTTAAGCTGCTGAGAAACACTGTTTGATGTTCCTTTCCCTTCTTAGTCATGGAGATATTTTGGAGGGTAAATCAGGATCCTCTGATGGGTTTCACTGAGATGTGTCTCCTTTGCTCCCCACATTGACTTAGTTGTTGTCTGTAGGCCACAAATTCTGTCGTTGGTCCCAAATATTACATGGGTCAAGGCCTTTAGGACAGAGTGGGTGTGGGAGGAGGCTTCCTGCAGAAAGCTTAAGCTATTTTCAAAACTATGGCCTCCTTGTGAGATATGTCAAGTTCCTTCCTGCTAGGTCAAAGAAATTATGGTCCTGTGGAAGGATAAAAGACTTGCACTTTGGAAAGAAGGGCTTGGTGCTCTCTTTAAACTCAGCAGCTTTGCCCTCAAGACTGTGTGTGTATTCCATCTGCATGGAAGTTGAAGAGAAAATGTCCAACCCCAAATACCTTTGCTTCTGGTCTCTTCCCAGAGCAAATCACAAGTGCTAGTCTGTGCTGCTTCTCACACATGTTCCTCCCATGGAAGCTACCGAAGCCCATTTAGTGTGTAGCTGCAGCAATAATGTTTATTGCTTTGTTTATGGATACTGGAGACCAAAATCACCAGCAGTTTTATGCTTTTGTGATCTTCATGCTCCAAGAAAGAGATTGGACTGGAGAGCAAAGGAGGACCCTTCCCATGAGCACTGGGAGTCCATGAAGCCCATTAAATGGTCCGCAGAAGCGACTGGGATAGAGAGATCCTTGCATGTTCCTCTGCGAGGAAGCTGCTAAGCAGCTCAGGCCTTGACACTGACCTTTGTCTCTCTTCTTTGTTGATTGGGAACGCCTCCTCAGCTTGCCTTTTGCAAAAGCTACATCTGTTGGGAAATGCTGCACAGTCAGAAAAGATACCCACTATGCCTGAATGGATTTCACATGGGCTTGCGGCGACTTCACTGCAGAGCAAGGAGCACAATTTGACATATTGCAAGATGAAGGAAAAGGTCTCCAGGCAAAGTAGAAAAGGGAGAGGAGTGAAGAAGAGATTCTGAACGGGCCTGGGGCAGTGGTCGAAGTACTGTTAGCTCCAGTGAACCACAACTGAAGAGGGAAGAAAGGACCGAACAGAGACTGTGAGTACAAATCCCCTCCAACACACCCCATGGAAACGTCTACACAAAACCACCTACATCGCTCCTTTCTGAGATCTTCTGTTGGTTATGAACTGCACTGCTTGGCCTGGGGTCCTTTTCAAAGCTTTTCTCTTCCCAGTTCGCAACCTCCTCAGCCCCATGAACCAGACATCACTCCACCCCAGGCCCTGCCATACTTTTCCAGACCTCCTCCCCTTCCCAGCAGCTGCCTTTCCTTTTTTTTTTCTTAGACTTACCCCACAGCTGTCTGAATTTCAACCTCCAGGTTGGGTATCAGCAGCCTTTTCTGTCACCATTGCTGCCAGAGATTTGCCTCTATCTCTGATTCAGGATTTTTCATCATTTTTCATGGGGACCGTTCAATCTCTGAGAGGACGCTGTACTACTTAAAAACACAACTTGTTACTCATGACGCACAAAACCTGCGGGATTTGTGCCATGGGGTTGGAATATAAGACTCAAAGACCCTCTCAAAGGGAGTCTTATATGACTCTCAGGAGAGCTGAAGAATTGCAAGCAGGTCAAAAAGTAGATTTTAACCCTGCTGTGACCAGAGAGAAAACAAAGTAAAAACATTTTTTTTCCACCAGCATTTTTCTGTGGCTAGTAGTTTTTAATGTTTGTGTTTATAATTAGAGAACTAGGCACATGACACTTGCATGTCCCTGTGTTCACAATGGTGAAGGACACTATTAGTACGTAAAGCTGGGCTTCTAATTAACACTTGCTTCTGAGCATTGCAGGGTTGTAAAAGAGCTGTCACTTACAAGGTGGCAGACACCATATCTGGGCCATGAGCAGCCGGGACAACCACTGAGTCAACACCTTTGCTGCAGCCTCTTTGCAAGGCACCAGGCACAGATCTCCCAAGAGCAGGATGTGTTCCTACAACACCCTTCGCCTCTGTTCCCCGTCAGATGGAGGCTGCATCTGTATGGCAAAACACCAGCAATGCTGGCAGCCAAGAAAAGAGTTGCTAGGCAAATCTGAGCAGTAGGAGGATTTTCACATCCTGCAGCCACCTGGACTGCTGCATGTAACTGTCCTTCAGCTGGCTCCCTCCAGGGCCCTCAATACCTCTTCTCCACCACCTTTCAATGACTTATCTATTTTTAGGACAAGCTTCTCTTTAACCTTCTCATAAGCTTATTCCTTACCCTTCTTCATGGGACAGCTTCATGAGAGAATTCACATGTGCAGATAGTGAGCAGCAGCAACTTTCAGTGCTCCCAGACATCTGCTTTCCCTGGGTCGAAGACAACTATACATCTATATGACGCTGAGGTGATGGTAAGCTCCTAGAGAGAGACCAAAGTGTGAGACACAAATCACACCAGTAAAGCCCTTCCCTGGTCTGCCTGGCCCCCATGTACTCAGCAAGCTGGTGACACAAAAGTGGCACTGACTCCTGGAGGTGCTGTCAAAGGAATAAATCCCCTGCTGCCAGAAGGTCATCAAATTACTGCAGGGTTTGTCCACCAAAAGCTAAACGTGGGATAATGCATCATTTACAGTTAAGGCGCCATTTTTGAATTGCATTTTTTAGCAAAGCCAGTGGTGCCAAGATCCTGGCTCCATCCTAAAACAAGGCAGGAGGGTTTTGTTCAAAGCCATGCTCTACTGCGCTTGGGTGCTAGCTCACAGTGGCTCTCCAGCTTGCCTGGCAGACTCTAGCATAGTTTGGTGTCCTGGTTTTGTCTAGGATAGGGTTAATTTTCACCACAAGCTGGGAGAAAGCTTCATCCAGGATAGGCAACAGGACCAGCCAATGGGATATTCAATACCATACTTCGTCAAACCTGCTTCATAAGAGCGGAGGCCAGGTTGGGCAGGGCTCGAGGGTCTCTGGCATGGTGCAGCTGGTGCAAGTCTAGGTGGTTTGATGCGGTTTGTATCAGTTGCTTTATGTATTGTTTCATTACATTTCTTGTAATTACTGCTTTCTTCTCCTCCTGCGTTGTTCTATTAGATTCTCCTTATCTCAACCCACAGAGTTTTGCCTTTTTCTCCCTACTCTCCTTCCCATCCTATGGTGGGCTGGAGTGTACGTGAGCGAGTGGCCATGTGGTGCTCAGCTCCAAGCTGGGTCTAAACCACAACATTTTGCTATAGCTTGGGCCAGGCCACGGTGTCTTCCTGTACCACCCCTATATGAGCTTTACTGGGGAGATGTGCTAGCAACTGCATCCTCTCTGATGGGGAGTTGGGGATGTGTGGAAATCTCAGCTGGTGTCAGAATCTGTGAAGGGGAAAAGACATGAATGGATGAAAAACATTCAGTCTATTAGATGAAGAGCCCCCTATGTTAACGTTGCTGTGACTCCTGGCCTGGGGATAGAAAGCAAAAGGTGACCCAGAGCAATTAAAACACAGTCACTGCAGAACAGCTGAACAGGGATCACATCCTGTCAATTCATGCTTATTTTTCAGTTTATTAGCATGAAGGGAAAGCTGGGAGATGATGGAAGAGCAGCGGTAGGAGGCTATTTGTAGAATGCCAACCAAAAAAGAATAAAATTTGTAGGAGGGGTTTGAAGGATGGAAATGGACTTGCTTGTTCCAAGCACAGTCTGAAAATAGTCCTGACGCTCAAGGTTATGAGAGGGGATTTCAGACCAGAATAACATGCTTACTTCTGAATGGACAGGTTTCAAATAAAGACACTTTCCTAAATGAAGAAAAGCATGAAAGAAAAATGTACATTTGCTTCATGTTGCATTAAAACATTTATTTTTCCTCCATTTTGGGGGTTATGGAGAATTTTTTCTCCAACATCCAAATTACCCTTTGGAAACCACAGTTTCAAACATTTCAGAAGACTTTCAGCCATTTTCCAGATTCACCTGGATGAGGCCCCGGAATGATGAGGCCAATGCCAAAGCTGAGAGCAATGAGATGTTGGACCGATTGGGAAGCGTTTCCTTACTATATCACTCTGCAAGCTGGAAACAGAAATAGGAGAGACAAAGGGTAAGGTTCATACACTCCTTTAGACCAGTCATGCTAGGGAAAATGGACTGCACAGTGATCATATTGCTTTGTGACTGCTGACACTGGCTACAACCCATATATCCCAATGCCAGAGAAGATAATAAAATACAACAGACCCCTCAACAGTAATTTGTATTTTGCTAGATCTGAGATTATGTTTAGCACTGTGGCTGACAGGGGACAAAAAAAGAAAAAGCCCAAGCAGCTTTAATAATAGATTTCAGAGGACTTTGAATTGTCAGAGACATCTTCTAGTGACAGTTTGTCTGAATCATATTTGGCACTGGTAATACACCACATCTCCTGTCATTCTTTTAATTACTTTCAAGCCCTTTAAAAGAGCATTTAAAAAATTAATTAAGAACACCTCTGATTTCAGATCAAGCTTGAGAAAATAAAATATCCCTGCCGTTGCATTTTAAGTGGCAAATTATCCTGGTGCAGCGGATAAACTTTCTGAAAAATCCAGCATGCCAACACCAGAATAACCCCTAAAGATAACTTAATTTTGTATCCATTTAAGGGCTTGAGAAGGGAAGTGTAACATTTTTGAATTTAAGGAGACAAAGGATCTCAGTTAACTAATTATGTTACCAGAAGTCTGCACCAAATGGATTGGTTCCGCTCTCAGCTGAATAAAGCTTGAAAAGAAAATGAGGCTAGGTTACAGCTGGTTGTAGCCTGTGGCAGAAATCACTTGCAAAAGATTTCTTGTGTGCAAAACCAGAGGATATGAACTCTTTGGAAGGCAGTAGAAATAACAAAGTTTTAGGATTCACATTAGAGCTGAACAAGTTTATTATATTTTTTAGCGACTAACTTCATGAATTTACCTCTCTGCCCAACATCCAAGCATTTTGTCGTGTCAGAAAACAGTCGTATTCACCCAATTTATTCAGGCATAGGTTTTGGAGCCAGTGGAATAGCATTACCTGTTCTATACTTCAGCTGTGTTGCTTGGTTGCTTGCCCCATCCTGTTGGGGCAGGTGTGAGGTAAAATCTCAGGAACATACTGAAATTCACTGTGGCTACACAGAGAAGTAAACATGGTTATTGGCTGAAGATGCTTTCTTGCACACTCAAAAAGTGTGTGTGTGATGGGGAGCTGTAAAGCCCCTAACTGTGACCTCAAATAGCAATACCTGAACCACCAGCTGTTTTCCATCTCATGTGGAGGCAGCAACAAGACCAGTTACACCAAAGGTGAAGAGGAGAAACCCAGAGGGGAAATTTTACAGGTTCACTGGATAGGTATCTCACTCTTGACTCTGTGTGCAGTGTGTTTACTCAACACCAGTGAGCTGGGAGTGTCTCTGCTATCCTTGTGACACCTCAGGGAGAAAAGGCAGCCTGGTATAGAGCAGTAGGCGCTACCCAGACTCTGCGAGGCCTGTGTCTGCCTGAATTTGGTTGCCCAGCCCAGCCCAGCCCAAGAGGCTTTCATTTGCCCATTCCCCAAATTTTAAACTAAGCAAACAGTGACACCTTGGTTTGTAATCACACTGTTGTCAGGCTATTACCTTTCTTCAGAAATGTGTGAAAACAGGGTGGCAAGGGAGGCTGCTCTAACCTGCAAGATGTTTTCAAGACTGAAAGATCTGAATGTCTCCTAGGCTACCCCCAACAGCTAGTGGGAACCACCTACCCACCAAGGACACTCCTTGGTCAAAGGTGCCTGTGTCTCTGGTCTTTGGGCCAAATGAATCAAACCAGGCTAGACAAACCTGTTTCAAACTACAAGGGATTAATCCCAAATGCTAAAAGTACCTCCCTCCAGAGCAGCTTTCGATGTCCAGCTGCAATGGCGAGTTTGCCAGAACAGCATTAGTGTAGGTGAGCAGCTGCTGCACCCCCACTGCTCTTGGGCGCCCAACCACAGACAGAGGAGAGAGGAAGCAAACAGAAGGACTCCTCCAATCTTGGCATGCTTGCTGCAGAGCAAGATAGGTCAGAGCTGCACAATGGTAGGGAGGCAGTGTGAAAAATATTTCCTTCTCCCTTCTGTAAAAATAAAAATGAATAATAATGAGTAAAATCTGGAGCTCAGGCTAACCAGTGTTGTCTCTTATGCACAGGGTTGGGAGATGTCACCCAGTACATACAACATATACTCTTTCATCCTTTCCACAAGTATGACAGCTCTGCCTCAAGGGGGTTTTGTTTGTTTGTTTGGGGGGGGTTTGTTGGTTTGTTTGTTTGTTTTCTTTTCTTGCCATAGCACTGATTAAAACTCTGTCCTGTGTATCAGGAATGCTTTTCTCCTAGAGGAGGAAGCCAAACAGCTGAGTTAAATTTAGGTCTGTCCTCAACCCTTCTTACCACCAAACTGCATCTGTGCATCTTATATCACTGCTGATAGCTTAGACAATAGCAGCTGTAGATGAAATCAATGACAACTAGTTTTCAAGTAGCCTATTTGCAAAGGTATTGTATTAGAAAAGGACAGCTATAGATTTCTTTCTTCTGATCCTCCCAGCCAAGGCTGCCTGCCCTCCCCTCTTATGTGTAAAACCTTAAGGCTCTCAGTTTCTAAAATATGTTCAATTCTTGACCAAGAACTACTCAGCAGATGGGGAGAAGAAGAAAGAGAAGCGGGAGTATCACTTTTCCCTTTTCTGAAGGTGAGAATACACCTGTCTCCTATGCCCAACCTGTTCCCCATCATTTTACTCTGCAAAAAGCAAATGAGCAATGAGCCAGCTCTATCCTGAAAACATCTCCCAGCCAGCCAGTTGCCTGCTTAAGTTAGGGGAATAGTTGTGTATGCTAAGTATGATCATCCTTCATGGGAATCTATAGTCCTTCTGCTCTCGTGTAAAAGGCTTCTGTCTACTCAAAGCAGCATACTCTTAATCTGATTCAAGAACGTGGGATTCAAGATGCCTTTCTTTTCTGAGCTACTTTTGTTCAAAGCTGACCCTGCTTTAAACAAGAGGTTGGACCAGAGGACTCCTTCTGATCTCCCCCAACCCCCAATCCCTTCCTGCCTAAACCCTATAATAAAAGTATTCATGTTTTCAACACTAGATGTTCAATGCTGCAGGGCTTTTCCTTCAAATTTTCTCTATGTTGCAAGTAGAACTGAAGAATATTTAAGTTATCTTGTTCAATCCACAATCTTCCCTTCTTCCCCTTTCCAGCCCAGTACCATTGTTTTTTTCTTACCAGAAGTTGGTGACATTCGCTTACAATGAGCTCAATTTAAGGAGCTCAGAATCGTCCATTTGATCAGCTTGAACAGACTAATAAATAATTCAGGGTGATTGCCTGCTCTATTGAGGCACCGTATTAGCCATAGGTTAGCCCTGGCAGATCTAGTCCTCTTTGCCCTGAATAGCTGCATGCATGCAGCTGTCCCTCTGGAGGCACAACTAAATGAGCCTTAATTGTGTTCAGATGCCCAAAAGTGCAGTTTAAAGAGCCTGCTCCTTCAGGCACAGGTCCTTCAGTCAAAGCTCCAGAAGCGGTTCTGCCACTGAAGTAATCTTTTTTCTGTGCAGCTACTTCAAACCAGAAAGCTGTACCTGCAGCACTAACAGAGAGGAAAGCAGATCCCATCACTGGTGGCACAGAGGGTCACTAGCTAGACTCTGCTATGCAGTGCATTGATGACCACATGGAGCAGAGTCTGCTAAGCACTTCTCAGGCCCACCTCTTCACAGTCTATGAATTACAAATTTACATGTCTCTTAATTTCTTGGATTTGTGATGACACAACTTGCCCAGCACGTGCCTAATGGTCTTCCCTTTGCGGTCTGCCATTGAAAGCTCACCACCATACTAACCATCTTATTAAAGGCAACAATTATTTATTAATCTCTAATGGGCAGAAAATAGCAAGGAAAATAAACAGAATGATTTCAGTTACTTTGCTTGTATAACAGCAAATATTTGTGGAGAGCCACAAATAACTCCAGCCCTGTCACTGAGTCAAAATGCGCTCATGATGTCATTGGTGAGCTCTACCTGTTCTGCTGCTGGCTATGCAGTGTTTGTGAAATAAGTGTCCACAGGCTTAGCTAATATCACCGCAGCAATGCTCTCAGTCAGCTGGGAGGTTATTGAGAAAATGGGGCAATAATTTACAGAAAGAGATGAGTGTTTCTGTCCAAAAGCATCCATGCCGTGCTTGTGGCTGCTGCACTCTTACCTGAAGGCTTGAATGTCTGATGCAGTTTGGAGTCATGTCAGTTAACTATAAAGTTTAAATAATTGCTATATATAGAGAATGCTTGAAGGTCTATCACTGAAAATGTTAATAAAAGCTCAAGATAGAGTCATCCTGCTTGGTTTTCCTGTTTTTCTTCTTTTTTTTTTTGTGGGCTGTTGCTCTGTGCAAGCCTTCCTCTGTATGACCTTGCCTCTCTAAATAAACAAGGTTAAAGCATGTAAATGAGAGGTGCTTCAAAGTTTACTGGGAAAACTGATCTCAGAAACTATTGGAGATTTCTGGTTGTCATAAAGCTTCCAGAAAAAAAAATGTCTGGAGGGGGTCTTACCCCTCCTTGTAGTTCACACACAGTGACTCACATGATCCCTTGTGGGCTTGGATGAAATACATTCAGCTTGAATTCTGCAGTGATATGTCTACAAGCTGAGGAAGAGAGGGGTGCGTCAGTT
>WEIS01091091.1:0-36992 GCA_013389965.1 Todus mexicanus
AACCCAAACCAGGACAATACCTTTTTTCCAGAGGGGGCTTGTGGCTATTCTCATGTGCATGCAGCACCTAAAGAAAGAAAAAACAACATAATGAAACCCAGCCACAAATTGCTTCACGATTATTTTTACCACCTAATTTGGTTCACGAGGCTGGAGGCTTGCTCTTTGCATACTGTAATCCTGCCGCAAACTCAGGAACAGCCTGAAAGGCCACAGAACAGACGAGATATTCATTATCATCTCTCTCATGTTGCAGCTGTGACAAAGGCCCTGGAGAATTTGCCCAGCATGATACTTGAAAATGCCTGCTCGCCTCTATATTAGCTCAACTAGACAACTGCTGCTGAGGATGACGTTCCTTCTACCACCCTACTCCTATGCAGCAAGCGCAGCCGTACCACCTGGGAAGTGCAATCTGGACCAACTTTCATGGAATTCTCTGCCTAGGCTTGCTGTCTGCCTGCCGATGGTACGCTTGGGACGTAGAGCAATGATCCCACCACAGCTCAGGCTGGAGTCACTCATGCTTGGCGAGCCAACAGCTCAGGATGTTCCAGGATTTATAGATTTTTGCAGTGAATTATGGTGCTCATTTGATGAGACAGGGAAGTTACAGTAAAACCACTAACTCCACAAAGAAAGGGCTTTTATACGCTCTGTTGCAATGGTGGTTATGGCTGCCAGTTCTGCACAATTCACTTTCAAGCACGAGAGCAGCACGAACTGGTTTAAGACGATTGCTGAATGATGAATGCTGACTTGAAAGGTTTCCAGTACGACATAATTACTCTGCATTAATCTGCAATACACAATGGTCTATATGTATCTCAATAGGAATCTCAGTGGGGCTTCATGGGCTCTGTTCCAAGTAACCTCTGCCGGGAGTCATGCTTAGAGTCCTAGAGGCTGTCAGACAAATAGATCCCATATTCATTCCTGAATTATTTCCGTGCAGAATCAGACACGAGAGATTCAGGGCCATATTCATTGGTGTGCGGCAACACACAATTGTATTTAGCTGTAGTGAATACAGCCCATTTTATTTTCTCTCCTTGGCCTGAATTGTTTTGCTTTGGCTTATGTATGCACACCTTAATCTTCAGTCACCCAGAGACAGACAACTCTAATGAACTCCCTACAACTTTAAACAAAGATACATTTTCAATAAGCGAGGTCAGAGAGGGAAGACTCAACCACTTGTCCTGAGCAAAGGGCAAATTGAATGAAGAATTCATTTACTTATTCCCAGCACTTGGAGATTTCACCTAGCCCTCAAAATGACCTCTAATCCTCTATAATGATTGTCTTTCTGCAAAGACTGTCCTGGTGCTGCTGTTGGGTGGATAATGAAATACTCAGGTTCAACATTCACATCATCCTGGTCAGCTTTTGAAGACGTCAACATTTGGCAGGTATTGATTTATTTTATCACTGCTAGAGAACCAGGTACCCTGGCAATGAGCAAAGGATAAATACATTTGGGAAAACAAACAAACCTCTTACTAATCAATTCTTAGGCTGGACTTAAAACTGCTCTCCAAAGCTCAGAGTTATTTGAAGTAAAGATTTTTCACCTGGGCTTGTTTCCAGTCAGCATGATAGCTGTACTGGTTTTGCACCCCCATGCTGCTCTGAGCCCCGGGGTCATGGCAGACTGCTGCAATTCACTTCGTGGGAAAGAGCTGGTGGGATGCTGGGCAAACGAAAGTAACTCTCATGAGAGCCAGAAAGTCCTCCTCCTAGAGCCAGCATCTCCAGACCATGGGATGAAGAGGGAATATCTTATTAACATTATGGGCAACTCTGCTTCTCTGTTTGGCTTTGCACTGCCAAATGCCTGGTGTGCAGGCAAAGGCAGCTGTGAATGGGCTGTTAAAAGGACTTGAAGGAGGGGAAAAAAAGAGTACAGAGAAGAGAACTGCAAGAGAGGCAGCTTCAAAGGCATGAAGATAACAATGGCTGGACACATCCCAGGTGGAGCAAGTTACTCTTCACATAGCTAAAGCTTGGATCAAAGGCGACCTCAAACCTCCAAGACCCTGGAAGGCACAGCAGGTTTGAGTGGGTATGTGGTGGTGAGGGTGGTGGGTGGCGGCAAAAACAGATGGAGAGAGAAGGAGGATTCCCTTCGACATAGTCAGGACAGGCCATGAATGGATGAGTTCGTTACTTGTTGTGAGCAATTAGCTTCCTCATAAACAGCAAGAGAAGGTTAAGTTTGTGCAGGAGGTGCAGGCTTATTTTTACCTCAGGAAGCAAGGTTTATATGAGGATACAGCCCGTTGGTTCCTCTCCACCCTCAAACTTTTGAACCAGCTTGCCAATTTTAACCACATTCAAAAGAGAGGGGTAGATGCGTCCCAGATACTGCTCCTACTGATTTGTTTCTCACTGAACTGACAAAGGGAAAATCATCACCTGCACAAAAAGGAGGGAAACCCAACCAAGCACCTCTTGAGGTGGAATGTCTCCATCTGTTTCAGTTAGTTGGTGGCTGGCTGGCAGATCTGCTTGCCCTTACATTCACCCATCCAGGACATAGAGGGTTAGAAGAATTATGTTCCATAGCAGTTTCTGAGTCACTTTTCATCAATCAGTGCCCTAGGCTTCAATGCAAAACCTTTTCACAAGCTAAAACCCTACCAAATTCACAGGAGAATTAACACAAAGTCGTTAGTACCCTGGGCTTATGACTAGGTGGGGAGTAGTTCCTGAGAGGAGAAAGGTCTGAATTGAAATCCCAGGGCACAGCACTTAGAGAGATCTCAAGGGTGGCTTGCCCCATGATGAGATAGCAAACTATGTAAAATATGTAAATAAAACATAATAAGGAGTGGATGAAGCTGAAGCATTTGGCTCCTGCAGCATCCCCAGTATAGAAGGAACAAGGATTCAAGACCTTTTCTCAGAGCAAAAGGATGTTCTAGCAGTTAGGAGATTTACTTGGAGTTTAAGACATCCACGAGCAGCATCTTTGTCACAGATTTCCCAGGTGTCCCTGAACTTGTTGCCTGACCTCTGTCAATATCCCAACCCTCAAACCTCCCCACCTCAAAATCATCACTAAATCACTACAGCCCTTTCTGAACTGATCATTTTGAGGTCTTTAGGTGGTTTCTGTTATGATAACAACACTGGCAATGCAGGTAGGTATATCGATACCATTGTACTTGTAGCAAAAACATGCAGCTATAATCCCAGGACTGATTCACACATCTCTTTGCCCAGAAACACTTGCCTCTCCCAGTCATCTTGCAGCCCACAGGACTCTCTCCCTTCTTTTTTTTTTTCAGAGTCGTGGAGCCAATGCTCTTTCATCTGCATCCCTGGCTTCCTGATGGGTCTCTGTATCTGCTTTCAGGGTTTTGTTTTAATTGCTCCTTCCTTATCATCCCCATCCCCAAAGGTCATATGTAACCATGCCGTCACCAGAAATCTATTTAAACAAACAACACCTGGTGAAAGCCCTTGTTACACACACATTACATGTGGGGAGAGGTCAGAGCCATCTCAAATACTCAGCTCCCTTGGGGAACAGTTTCCAGGCCAGCTTTATAGGAAAAAAATGATATAATTTGAAGTAGTTAATTCTTTCAAAAGTTCACTTTTGAAAAGTTTGGTTTTTTCAGGAACAAACCCCTCCTCAGGCTTGAAATACTAGCATTGCAAACCACAACAGCTGAACACTTCCTGGGTTTTACACTGGTAGGGTCACCATCCAGAAAAGAGAGATCTTTTCCATGGCTAAGAGCTTGTCTTCCTATCACACTTAACAAATACCTTGGGGTTCAGCCCAGTCTCCAGTTCCTGGGTGTAGTGCCGAGAGCTGAAGCTCCACTAGGGATATGCAACAGAAGCAGTCAGGGCTTGTGTAAAGCCCCATTTGCAGAGGACAGGTCTCCTTTCTAGATCCACTCATGAGCACAGCATGAGCAGTGCGAAATCCCTCTTCTCCTCAGATACCTGAGGACCCCATTAATGCGACTGGGTTGTTTGCACAGACCAACAGAAAGCAGCCTTTGGCCAGTAAGAGAAATTATTATTGTTCTCCTGAGACCTTTGCAGTGTGGTTTCTGGCCTGTCTCCACTCTGCTTTTTTTTGTTGAAAGTAATCTCCGTCGGCACTAGCTTTCCATCCTCCCCCCTGAGCACCGCAGCCAGCACTTGCAGACGTGCTAACAGCCCCGTCAGCGACTCAGAGCTGGTCCCACCAACCCCATCCCGTCCCATTGAATTCAAAGGAAAGCAGCAAGATGCCATGCACACGTTCTTTAAAATGAAGCCCCTTAGAATGATGCAAAACCATTGGCAGTGCCACTTTTACCAGCTCCAAGACCAGAAAAAAACATAAGTGCAGCTGTTTTCCACTTTGTTTACAGAAGAACTGGTCTAAGTTTGACCCAGGGGAAGCCCGGTTAAGTCTTGCAGCTCTTTTTCCAAGCCCAAAGAACCATCCTCTTTGGGTCTCTAAATGTCATATCCTAGCTCCGCTATAACCCTCACCCTACAAACAAAATTAACACCCTCCAAACCGACTCATTTGGGTATGATTATCAGATACATCTTCCTGGATGTGTGAAGATTCAATAGTTTGGCAGTGGACTTGGCACCCTCCAGCTCCAAGTCCTAGTCCACCTGCCAACTTGCCCAAGGTGGTGTGGCAAAGCACGGCAAGGAAACAGCAGAACTGGCCAGGGAGGGATTGCTCAGCCAGCACATGTTCTCCCAAAACCTTTTCCACTGAAACTGCTCTCAGGAGTTAAAGGCAGCAGACTCTCCACTTGATTTTGAATCTGACAATACACCCAAACACTGAGGTTTTGTCAGATCTCCAAAGGCTTGTCTTCGCTACTGAAAAACAGTTGTATTTCTTTATACTGGAAGGTAACTAATGGCCAGCAGCTCTCTTGAGGTAAACAACTCAGTTTGTTTTACTGTGGGTAAACTCACCAAGGTCAATCCCGCATTCCTGCTTGAAGTTGACCTCTGTAAATTTATCTCGCAGGTTGCTTTAGTTTTACTGTCTCTTGTGTTTTTACCTCAGGATATTGGATGAGTGCTGGTTCCCCTGGGGATGGAAAGAAAAAAATATATATTTTAAAAAAATTTAACAGTAAAGGCAAGACCAAACAATCCTCTTTGAGGGGAAAATATCTCTACAGGGGCTAAAACAGCTGTTCTTTGTATAAGTCGACCGACACAGATGTATATGCTTTTCCCCACTGGCAGAAAAGACCGTAAACCAAACAGACAAACCTGCACACTCTAGGAAATACTATCATCAGAAAACCCTGTATCATTAGGAAAGTGTGTTCAAATATAAGCCTACCAGCTCTTTCGCGGCAAAACTATGGAGGAGGAAATGTTTATAATGCCAGCAAGTTAACAACATTTTTACAGGAGATATCCTACTCCTGGTAAAAGCCCAAATACACAAACAAAGGCTTGGATTTGGGGCCAAAAAAATGAATGTGAAATTGGAAAAAGAGACAAAGTGTTTGCTGTTCGAGAAATTACATTACGCTTTGTATGAGTAACTATACAAGAAGAGTATTTTTTCTTAAGAAGATTGTCTCCAAAACAAGACTGCTTAAAATTATTTAGGCATTATAACTTCAACACATACACAGGGTAAAAGCATACACAAGTCTTAGGAGACTGAGGGATCTGGGGTCGTTAAGCCTGAAGAAAACGAGACTCAGGAGACACCTTCTCGCTCTCTACAACTTCCTGCAAGGAGGTTGGAGCCAGGTGGGGTTGGTCTCTTCTCCCAAGTAACAAGTGATAAGGCAAGAGGGAAAGGCCTCAAGTTGCACCAGGGGAGGTTTTGGTTGGATATTACAAACCATTTCTTCCCTGAAAGGTTCCCCAGGCCTGTCCCAGGCTGCCCAGGGCAGTGGTGGAGTCCCCACAATCCCTGGAGGGGTTTAAAAGCTATGTAGATGTGGTGCTGAGGGACATGGGTTAGTGGTGACCTGGCAGTGCTGGCTTAATGGTTGGACTCAATGATCTTAAAGGTCTTTTCCAACCAAAACAATTCTATGATTCTGTGAAAACCACGTTTTACCCTCTGAAAAGCACAAGTAAATACCAAATGATACAACCGAGATCAGGGAGTTGGCTACTGTCCAACATAGTTGTGGACGCTTTGACCCACTTGATAATGTAAGACTGACCCAGAAAGGGATGTAGATGTCCAGTCTGTGCTTGGGTTGTTGAAACACGAGTGGTGATTTCTGGAAGACGTTGTAGGGATTTTTGCTACCACCATTAGTTACGTCTCTCCTTCCAGCAAAACAAACAAACAAACAGTTTCGATAATAGTGTCCTTAACCTCCTTGCTTTTGAAATTCCATCAAGAGATTTCCAACTTTAAATAATGTATTAATTTGACCTGAGCTAAAGAAGGAGTTCAGGAGAGTGCAGAACTCCCAGCGAAGTTTTCCCTTTCCTTGCCCTTCCTTGTTTAATAAAACTATGCTTTTTCACAGAGATTTTCAAGCCACAGAATATTACAAACACAACCTGAATCTCTGATGTAGGTGGAGCAGAAACTTGTATTATCTTCACCAAATATAAATGAGCATAAAAAAACATTAATCTTCGTGGCTTTACATAGCTGCATATCTACCCTCTGACCATCTGTGCCCTCCCCTCTTTCAGGAAAATCCCCTTGGGCTCAGAATGTACATCAACAAGAAACAAAAAAGGCACAAGTGCGTTGGTTTAGCTTGCATGTCATTTATGGAATGAGGATACTTTCTTTAATAGGGTGTTTGCTGGCTGTTTGCTGAAGAAATTGTCTCTTGCTGGAGGTCATTTTCAACTGCAATGTGAGAGCTGCTTTCAGGAGGCTGCTTAATGCAACTGGAGCAATGTCAGGAAGGTCTGAAGAAACAGACTTTCCAAAGGGTTTGTTTTTTTCACAAAGGAAGTTGCTTTAACCTAGATATCTACTTAGAAAATATATTTTCTGTTCCTAGGTTGTTTCACTTTAGGAGAACAATAAATCCCCCAGAGTTCTTACAAAGATCAGTCATGCCTCTTTATTTAATGGCATATTTTGAAGTTTTGCCTCCAGAATATTGATAAGAATCAAAGTAGCTTTTGATATATGACGTTAGATATGCTTCAGGAATAAGATCCCTCTCAAGTTAGGCTGTCTGCAGACAACTCAGACCACCCACTTTCGCCTTAAACACAGCCTGTTCAAAGTCTGCAGCGATTCAGATCAGAGCAGTAGCTGTCTGCTCAAACTGTGAGATCGTGGCATTCATCAGACATGTCCAGCGCACATCTGATAACACAGCTTAAACTGCCCAGGGCCAGTAGAAGGCAGGTGAGGGAGAGTTAGGAAATATCAAAGTTGGAAACAGCCTAATCTTCAACTCAGCACACTACACATTTTGAATTTCACACGCATTCCACAAAATTCCCTAAGTCCCCAAAGCTTTAATGCAGTCACTTTGCAACATATGTGTGTTTTATTTAAAAATAAATTATTCAGTATTACTTTTCCTTTCTTGCATCCAGCTGGCAGCATTTTCACTTAGTTCTACAGGAGCCAACATAACCTCCTATTAGTTACAGTATTGTCCATTTGTCTATGTCTTCAGCTAATTTTCTGCAGACAATGCATGCGGTTGAATTTTCAGGCAGTTAACCCATTGCTCTAGGGACTTCAAATTGACCCTACTAAGACTTTGGCTGTGCATCTCCTAGACTGTTTGCCAACGATGCTTGGAGATGGGCACATCATCTAAACTGCTTGGTTGCCTACTCCAGCTAAGAGCTACCACTCAGTAGTTGATTTCAGAGAACTGACTGCAGAGGAAAGCTCTGCTGCAAAGATAAAGCATTAAATTAATGTGTAAGAGACATCACAAAAGGAAACAGGCAGCTACAATAGACAGTGCGATGGATACATCAGCACTGAGGTTGGTAGGTGTTAGAAAACCCCTGGTGAGGAGAACTGAGAAATGTTTGATCAGGAATAAAGAATTAGCCAGAAATCCTCGCTAGACAATCATATAAGACTATGACAGGCCTCTGCCTTGAGTATGGTATTTGTTTGCCTTTCACCATCTCAGCAAGATGACCAGATATGGCAGGGAGGAGAGTGACCAACAGGCTTGGGGATAAAGCAGCTGCTCAATACCAGGAGACAGAGACACAGTCCTGTTAACCCCAGAAAAGGAGAAAAGGGAGAAACTAAAGCTCATGAATGACCCAAGGGAGGTGAATGAGTAGGTTTTATTCACTAGCCCACATATTGCAAAAGCTGAGGGTCAGCCTGTGAATTTATCAGTGGCAGATAAAAACAGCAACAAATAACCACCCAACAAAAAAGAGTTGCTTCATCACACACTGTGGTTTTAACTGTGGTACTCCTCACCCCAGGGAAGGGCAACGGCTGGAAGTTGCCTTTGCTTAAGCAACACTTGAGCCGTATTTTGTAGCAGAAAAGCCCCTCAAGGTCTGTTAAAAACAAAGATAACAGCTTTGACCTGTGAACTCTCTGCATTGCAGAGCAGTGAAACAGTCTATTGGAGAGTTGTCGCTATATGCAAGTTTTGTCCTGCTACTTTTCCCCAGGCATCTGCTGCTTGCTATGGCTGGAGGTCAATCAAGGTGTACGTTTTTACAGCTCTGCGTGCTTTTCACCCAACCCAAGACAGCTGCTATACCTGCCTGCAACTGAAGTCCATAGCTCCCCAGATAGGAGATCTTTTCTGCACCTACTGTACTCAATAACTTTTACTTCTTCAGCTGACGGAGAAGTTTTTCCAGCCCTTCAGAAGCTCATCAATGAGTTGAAAAGAGCTTTACTGCTCAGATTTGCCTCGACAGAGCAGGGCTTTTCTGCAGGGAAGCGTCACGGGAAGCTGGAGGTGGGTTTGCCACTTGCACGATTGTCATGTTTGAGAAAGACAGGGAGGGATCTCAGAGGATTTAGGCGAGACTGACAGGACGTGAGCGCTTGAATTGATGCAGACACGTGCAGACAAGGCTGGTAGTGTGTCACTGAGAGGAGAGGGACTCCTGGGGCATGCTGGGGGACTGAACAGAGACAATGATCTGCATGATGAAGTACAGAAGCAGGGGCAGGTGATGGGCTTTGTATTGCCATTTCAGGAGGTGCCAAATAGCCTTATGAAGTCATGAGCAGTTATATGTGGCCTTGGGTAAGAGAGCTGCTCCTCCAAGGAAAGGGCAGCAAGGTTCCTTCAGATCTGGACTTTGTGTCCTGAACTTGACAGGACCATAAAGGCAAATCCACCCACCTCATACTCCTGCCTCTGCCCATCCTCCAAGAGTTTAGGATGTTTCATAGGAATTTGGGGAGGACCGGAGGCAAATGGCTATTGCTCAGTTCCTTACCCATGCCCTTCCATGTGACCTCCTGCAGTTTTGAAGGTAATGACTCTTTGCCTCTGTTTGCCCCCTCCTGATTGGTCTTGTTCTGCAGGATCAACAACCACCATAGGCCAGTCACATGGGGTGGGTGCAGGACAACATGCACTGTCATATAAGATTATTTTGCACTATTTATCTGGACACATCATTATTCCGGGAAAAGTGGTACCTTCCCACAGCCAGAATCATGATCCATGATGACATTTGCCTCGCAATGCTTAGCATGGTCAAGTGCAGGCTGCCCAGCAGCACCACGCCTGTTCAGCATCTGCCCCCTTCAAAGCCTCCCCAGCAGGGAGTTCACAGGCTGGAGGACTCAACACATCTTTGTTTAGAGGTCATGATGTGTATCTGCAGCTCCCAGAATGGACCAAGCTGAGCTGAGACTCTGGAGATGAACATGTGGAAAACCTTCAGAACGCACAAGGGAGGTGAGGAGGGAAGCAGGCAGGAAAAACCTGAATTCCTAACTCCTGATGGGGAAAGCAAGATGCCTGAGGTGCTATTGTGAGGCCAGGTATTGAAAAGGTGCCAGGGCTCAAACTGCATAGAGTGGAAAGGAGAGAAAATACCTCTTTCCAAAGTCAATGCAGAGTGAAGGGGACAAGCGGACAGATCAGACAGAAGGAAAACATTCTTCACCATTGATACAGGGTCCCCAGGGAAGTGGTTGTGGCACTAAGCCTGTCAGAGTTCAAGGAGCATCTGGATGATTCTCTTAGTCATATGGTTTAGTTTTAGGTAGTCCTGCGAGAAGCAGGGAGTTGGAATTGATGATCCTTATGGGTTTCTTCCATACAATTCCATTACGTGGGCTACAAGCAAGACAAGAAAAAAACCAACCACACAGTAGGAAAAGCCTGGAAAAGAGTGTGCTAAGTAAAGAGATCTTCCTTTTCTTGAGAGCTTCTTCTTACATCTGCCTGGTGAACAGGCAACTGTGAGCTCCTGGGTGCACGCAAAGGCTGCTCAGCCTCTGAGCTACTCTTTCGGAGCAGTGGTTGACAGCACCAGGACCATGGTGCCGAGAGGTTCCCTTCAGCCAGTTAAAGTAGAACTGCAGAGACACAGGGCAGAGCTGTGCACAGGCACATGTCCAAGTGTGGTAAGGATGCATTTTTTTCCCCTTTCCTTCCTGTTGCTCAGTTTTTTGTCCATTTGTCTGGCAAGCTGAGCGAGCACAAACATCAAAGTATAGGAACACATCCGTGCATTGCACAAGTATAGGGATGCACTTACACATTGCACACAACTGCACGCAGGAGGATGCCATAGAGCCCCAAGTGAGAGACAATGGGACCACGGTAGGCATGGGACTAGCTCTTTCTGCTGCTGTAACCTGCTGAAACTCCTTGTCCATGCTTGCAAAGTGAGATTTGATTGAGAAATTATTTTTCCCATACTTTACCTTTGCTGCAAGCTGCCTGAATTTCACATCCTAGCCGCTCAGGGCTTCTTTTTCACCCCAACCACTCCCCAAGCACCATGAAAAGCTGTGTCCTGCGTGTGTAAATGTAAGGAGACATGCAGCAGTGTGCGGTGATGAAATGGCTGTTTCAAGAGGCCAGCAGCAGCACTGAGAGTTATTGCAGATCTAGCCCATTTCTTTTCTACAGCTTTGCATATTTTCAATAGCTGCTCAGCCACATCCTTACCTATAACACAGAGCTGCTTTGAGCAGCACTCAGGGGAGGGAGGGCTTGCAAATCAACTGTTATTTTTGAGGGAGCTCTCTTTGCTCCAGGGTAGCCTGGCTCTCACTTACTTTTAACAAGTTTTCTAAGAGGGTTTCCAGCTGTGCACGGGGGGAGATTCAGAGCGTGACTGTGAGAGGATAATGCCTCCAATGACTGGCACACACCAACAGCACTGAACACATCCATCCATCCATCCATCCATCCATCCATCCATTCCATATCAAGCCCAGTAAATCATGACAAGCCCCAACCACGGGACACTGGGGACTGATAGGGGTTGGAGGACTCCAGGCTGCCACAAGGAGCTGAGGATGTCACTCAGCAAAGTACAGGTTGTGGGATCACGACAGCACCTGGAGACACAGAGGGGAAAATCCTCTGCGGAGTCCTGCCCCTAAATCTCCTTTGTCTGCCACATAAGACCATTCAAGAGGTTCCCTACCTGTTTTATCTCAGGTCTTACGGATGTTTGCGAGCATAAGCACAAGTCCCAGCCACTGGGGCACATTGAATATTGCTTTTTTCCAGTGGAGATATATTTCTGGCCCTTTGCACTCTGGAGAAAAATACCATAAACTCACTAAAAACTAAACCTGTAGGAACAGGGTCTGGCTGCTTCAAGGAGTACAGAGAAGAAGGCCAGAAATAATAATAAAATCCCCCAGCCTTCTTTAATACACTACACTAAGCTTTTGACCATTCAGCCCCAGCAAACCAAGTTTTGGGAGCTGTTTTACATATGCAGCAAGAATTCTGGCCTGAATATTGGCTGGAATCAAAAGGTGACCAGCAACAAAGTGAAGGGACCTCGACGTAAGAGCAGAAGTCCCTCAAGAGCTGTGCCAGCTCCAATGGTGATCCCCAGGCTGTGGAGATTGCGCAGAGAGGTTTGCTGATGGCACATAGAGAGAAATCCCTTCCCTGGTGCAGAAGGACCTGTTGTTTTGCAGATGCTCCAAGTTCACATACGACTCAGACCCCATTGCACATCCCACCCTCCATCATGTCAGCATCTCCTCTACTCTTCATCCTTTTGTTCTCCCCACTACAAAGTGACAGTGATCACTGCTGGAAGATGTAATTACTGTTTTTCCATAGGAGACCACTGCAGAAAATATCCCTGCGTTGGATTTTGGGGTCATGCTGGAATTGCAGAGCGATTCAGCACCAGTATTAAGCAAATGATAAAATATGAAAATAAGATTTAAAAAACTGCTATTGTTGATCTTACATAATGGAAAGCAGTTTCCATGATCTAGTCAAAGAAATCCAAATTAGGCAGCCCCTTATTAAAAACCTTCCACTCTATTTCTTGGTCTAGTGAAACTCCCAAGTGTGATTTTTATTCTCCTGCTCTTAAGTGATTGTCTCCTTTTAATCACCAGCAAGAAAATTAACCTCCTGAACAAAGACACTTCCATCATTTTCATATTCAGCTGCATAATAAAAAGACAAACTTAATGCTAAAGCATCAAAATTGCTGCAAAACCAAAGGGGAGACAAAGACATTCCAGGGGGAAAACCCCCACATTTCTCTGAAGTGAAGCAATGCACTAAACTTCTCTGAATCCCCACCTGCACTTGTCATGTCCCATCCTCACCTTAGACAAGTAATTTATCGTTGCATCACTTCATTACTTTATTAGCCATAAACACAGCAAAGGCCCACGCCTATGAAAAACATGTTAAAGGGGATAATTAAAGCAGGATAATTGACCAGCTTGAGGCTGCAGGAGGGAACAGGGTGCCAATCTGGTATTTTTCTTAATAGGAGAGCTCACCCAGCGTACTGTGACAGCGAAGGCAACGGTGGGGCTTGAAGGGGGGTGCAGGGAAAGGGAGGGTTTGGTCCAAAACCACTGCAGAGCACGAGCTGAATTCAGATGCTTGATGGAAGCATAAACTCTTTAATCTCGCCGTGCTCGGCTGCGAAGGTCCCTGGAGAGGTGAGGTGGCTGTGGTTTAATCAGAGTCATCTGTTTGTTCTCCAGTGCAAGGACTCCTTTCCCTCGCACGTTTGAGCAAGGTCATTGTTGGGTACGTGAACGCGCAGCGGCTCCGTCAGATTGCTCATTAGTATTCTGTGCCTTGCACGGGCTAAATTTGCCATTTCATTTAGAAGGCTCCTGTCTGCATTTTTCTTCCATATCATAGCCCTCATCAGAAGGAACAGGTGCTAGTGGGAAAGATCCAATAACCATTTATACATATTTACAGCAAACACCGGACACAGCTTTTTTTGCTTAAAATTCTGAATATTCGATGAGCAGCTCATTCTATGCATTGCAAAAGACAGGAAGGCTAATTTGGAATTAATGCGGTAAATATTTGCAGAAAATCAGGGGTAAAAATCACAGTAGAAAAAAAATCCTGCTGTATGCCAAGGTTGGAGAGAATGGTCCAGAAAAATACAGGGCCAGAGCCAGCCTGGACCTGGTGTAGGGTCTGTTTCAGCAGGATGCTGGGCTGCACCTTGAGATGCAACACACCACGGTCCTGCAGTCACAGAGCTGCATTAGTCCCCTGGTAAATCTAATGCCCAGCTCTTGTTATCATTTATTCCAAATGCCTGATGAATCAAGGCATTAATGAGTTAATGTGCTTATGCATGAAGTCCAGTGCTGTCCAGAGTAGATCCTAAGCAGATATTTTCTTTCCCCAACAGCTTCTGTGGGAGCACCCATTGTTCCTCCAGGTCCTGTGTCCTTAGAAAAACATTTGCTGGTATTCAGCATCAGCACAGAACTAAAACACTTTGAGAGGTTGCTGAGTCCGAGCGGATCAGCCCTGGACCTGCTCTGGATCACCCTCAAACTGGCAGGTTGGCCCATTCTCCATCTTTCATATGCAACAACTTGCTGCAGGACAATAAGGACTAATGCCAAGCCTGGCACGAGCAGGGGAACCTCCCTGAACCCTCTCCCCTCCACAAACCCAGGGCTCAGGCAGAGCTACCACAGTGGCTGAGAAAACCCACAGTGAGTTCTGCAATGCATGATCTAGCCGCAGGCTCTTCCGCTTTTATTTTTTATTTTTTATTTTATTTTAATAATTACAGAGCTCCTTTTTGCTGGTATCTATTTCTAGGCCTAATTCATTACAAACCCCGTCCTGTGCCATCGAGAGTATAAGCCATTTTTGCTTTTAATTGCCCATTCCAAGGATTAATATGTGCCCTTATGGAGGCTGTTAAAAGGTAAACTCTTAAAGTTCCCAGGCTCTCGTAATAACACAGAAAATACCGTTCTTCACACCGGCTAGACTGGTGCCACAATTACGCATTGACTGACTTGGCTTTAACATTATATCGCTTCCTGGTATTTGAAATATTCAGTGAAAAAAAAAAAAAAAAAGAAAAAAGAAAAAAAAGTAAATAAATAAAAAATCTGATCCCACCAGGAAACAGAGAGAGAGAAAGTCCCAGAGCCTCTGAGTGCTCCTTACAAAGACCTCCCTTAAAACCCTTCCAAGAAAAAAAAAAAAAAAAAGGAAAATAAAGGAAACTCGGCTAATAACACTTTTCCACATAAATAACGTAGATTGTAACTGGCCTTTGGAGAAGCCAGAGCACAACAGAGGTCCCTTTGTAAGGTCGAGCACTGATTACATGCTGCTGAGCACTTTCATGATGATAGCTTTTCATACTACAGCATCTCAAGCACACTTAAAATTAATAAGCCAGGCTGCCTCCTCCCGGGCTGCACCATCCCGGCAGACGTGCCCTGAGACGGATGTAACCCTGGCAGATGCCATGTAAAAGGACCGTGGGCCTTTCCCAGTGACATTTCCAGGGCTAACAGGCTGCACGAGCTCAGGTCCCCGCTGACGTTCGCCTCTGCCCTTAGACAATAATAAAGGGATTAGATGCCACATCTACCTGCAATGGCTGGAGACGGGATTTGGTGACCCCCGAGGTTGCCCTTGGTCCTATTCCTTAATGAAGCACTGAGATAAGCCCTAATGCATACATATCTTTGGGAGAGGAGATTGCTGTTAAAGCCTCTTGCGAGGGCTTTAATCCCAGAGGTGGCTCAGCTGGGGCCGTGAGCAGCCCCGCTGTGCAGAGCTGCTGCTGGGTCAGCTCAGGCAGGCTGTTTGCCAGGCAGCAGAGATGTTCTGACAACATCCCCCTTCCAAAAAAAAAAATCATTATCTCCCTATTCTTCCTCTTTCCCATGTTACATACACAAAACCCCCTTTTTTCCAAATTCCAGTGGGAAAATATGGGTGCAAAGTGACACCCCTGCTGGAACAGGGAGCAAAGCTGATCTGTGCAGATCGATCCTGCTGCACCCTTCAGTTTCATCACCCAGTTTTTGGGGTGCTGGGGACTCCCTAGGCTCTTGTGTGAGTTAAATACAGGCAGCATAGCTCAAGAGTACAAGGGGGTCTGCGCCAGCACCCCCTCCTAACAGGAGCCATTCTCCTGGTCTTTAAACCCACAATGCTCATCTTTAGGTATTGCCCTTTCTGAGAGATCTTGGTCCTCTTGGCTGACTGCACAACAAGGTGGCAAAGGGCGTGCCTCCTTTTAAGTATATAAATGCCAAGAAGGCCAAGTTTCACATCCTAAATGGGAAGCAGAATGCCTAAATCAGATGGTGGGGGCTGAAAGGCACCCAAGGGTCCAGGCTCTAATACCTGACTCGCAGTTGCGTTTGCAAGGGGAAAAATTAAAACGCTCATGTTCTTTCCTAGCAAGAAATCCTTGGCAGAAGTCATCTTAGTTTGCAAGCAGTGACAGACCAGCCCCTTAGATGCGTGTTGAATTGATAGGTTATTAGCATGAAAAAACTCCAAACCTAAAAGCTGAAAATAGCTCACTTGAAAATACAAGCACGAACCTTGAAATTAAGCACAATATTGCTTTGCTGAGAAAACCGCCACGAAAGAGCTCTATTTTCTGACAGCCAACATCCCAAATTAAACAGCTTCCACGTGTGTCAATAAAAGGCATTGGCTTCATTATTTGCAGTGCCCCACTGACAATTTCTGGTCCCCTTTGGTAAATGTCATTACGGTTCCAGACAGACATCTGCACCACAGGCAAATTGACCGATAAATGCTCCTTACTGGGTAAGCAAACTGGGAGGGACAGGAGGTTCCTGATGTTACAGGCAGCTTTGCGAGGGCAGGAGGTCCGGCCAGATTCTCCCAAAGCCACATTGTCTGTGAAAGTGGGGAGAGGCTACTGGATGTGCACAGGGTGCTGAGTGAAACTGAATTCTGTCTGATGTGTGAACACAACCTGGTCCAAAGTCCACTGGACCAGCAGGGAGAGGCTCCAGATTTCCCAGTTTCAGTTCTCCCTCTTGTTGCCTCCAGGTGTTCCACCACTCTTCCCCAGGCAGTTTTCAGATCCTTTCCTCACTCTTAGCTCCAGACAAAACCCTTCCTTTCTCGTTCTCCACCAAAGTGAAGGTTAAATGGATACCTGTGGAAACTGCAGAGGAGCTGTTCCCAGCGTGGTGTAGCTCTGAGCACACATGGGGAACTCTGTGTGGATTCGAAATGAAACCTTTGGGGGAAACCAAAGGTCTCACCTACAGCTTCTGGCGGGACTCAGAACAGGACCTGCAGCTCTGGTGAACACCAGCAACAAGACCGTGCAGAGAGGGACATGCTCAATTAACCTGCCTCAGAAACGATGTCCCTTTTTCCTGCCCATTCCTTGGCAGAAGACCTTGTTCTTACACAGCATTGTGCGGTATCTCTCAAATAACAAGCTGCAGGAGAGAAGCAGCGTATAATTTTGGTCCAGGAGAGCTGGCAAACCTTTTGCCTTATATTACGAACTTGTGTTGCGTTAAATGAATCCTCACTTGGGCCTCCCGCCCCTTCAAACCATCCCACACTCAGTAAATCTACCTGAGCAGTGTGCAAGAAAGAGAATTTAGCTCATTCCTCAAAAGAAAAAAATAAATCTTTATTTAAATAAACCTAATTGCTAAGCAGTTGATCGGCGGTCCTAATTGATCAGCAGAGCCATCATTAACAGACCATTCCTGCCTGACAACCACTGTCACTGTGGCATGAGAAAGGAACAAGAAAAGCACTGGGACTGACTCTGACCCCACTTTTTCCACCAGCTCAGGACTGCTTCCAAACTCCACTTGCATAACTAACAGCAAAAACAGGCCCAATTTTTTCTGTAGCAAACCTGTCTTTGCATTGAAAAATTACCTGCTAAACTCTGCTTTCCACTAAATGCCAGACTGCTGCTCTTTCAGTCCATCACTATGGCTTTTCTTCGTTTATTATTTATGGCTCCTTTCAGAGTTTCCCACCTGCACCATCTCTATCAATGGGCATAAAATGAAAATCAATAGCAGCTGTCCTGCCGGTTGAACGGCACAGCAGCAGCTCTGGTGTTAGATCCCAGCTAGGAACCAGTAGATGATCCTGCTGCGAAAACAGGACCGTTTTGTGTGTGCAGTGATTAACTCCAGCTCGCTTTTCTGCAGGCGTGAAGGTTTTGGGGCTGGATGTGTGAGGAGAGGGGTTCAACTGATGCTAAGGGACATGGGTCACACATCTGGGGAGGCTGCAAGGAGTGTCCGCCAGCTGGTCCCAACTTTCCCTTTGCCCCAATGCACCTCTGGTTCATCCCTTCCCAGCACAGGTCTGTTCTTCCAAACTGCCAGCAACAAGGATTTCTAAAGGCAAAACAGCAGCACTGAGAACCCCCTGGGACCATTCACAGGCTGTGCCCCAAACCCAGCATGAAGGAATGCAGGGGAAAATGGAGAACAGAAAGCACAGAAGCCCTGAGATTGCATTAAACTGTATCTGAATCTAAACAATCCCTCTATAATGGAGACAATTATTGACAGCCAAGGTAGCCTATGACTCCTATACTTCCCTCTGAAGGACGCTACATGTGTCCCCTGTCTCCTACATATGGAAATCTTTACATGTCCCACTCTGAGTTACAGGGCTGGAAGGAAATGGGGCAATTCCAGGACTTTCTGCCAGGTCCTACCCTCAGGGCAGGAACCAAAGCTGCAAGTGCTGAGCCTAGGAAGGCCCATATGTATAAATCCAAGAGCTCTACAAACAGCTGAAGGGAAAATCTTTCTTTGTTACCCAAGAGAAGCGCTGGCGTACAGCTGGACTCAGGCAGGAGAGATGTAGCCCACAGACACCTGATGCTGAAGGCACATCCTTCCCCTAGCAGTTATTTATAGCACTAGTAATTGGTATACCAGACATTATCCTCCTTCTCACGCTTAGTAGCAGTGAAACATAGGAGAGCCTGGGTGAAACCTCAAATTCAGGCAGGATATATTCACCTGGAAACCACCCAGCAGGGTTTAGAGGCGATGGCCTGACAGGCTGTATCAATGGCCAGGGCTGGGAATTTCTCCATGGGAGGAAATCAAACCAACACCTCTTGAAAGGGTGAGGAAAGTATCCAGAAAGAGTCACTCGTGAAATGTGAGACAGCAGCAGAGGTTTTCAGGAGACACAACCATCTGGGGGGGATTTCACCCCTACGTGCTCCCGGTGCTGAAGATGGGTGTGTAAGACTCCTGGGATGCCTGTGAAAGCAGCATCCCCTCCCTGTCTCTAACTCAGAGAGCTAACTTAGCAACAGCAGGCTCAGGATTTTATAACTTGCAAGGCATAAGCATCCCCCTAAGAATTTTTTAAATAATGTAAAAAGCCTCAAGTCTTATAAAGCAAATGAATAGTACAGCTGGGATCCGTTTCTCATTCTTTGAGCGAAGTACTCCTGCACTTTGCTCCAACCTTTAAAATGAATGTGTGCTATATTTGTCAGAGTCCTTCTGCCATCACAAGGAAGGGAGAGAGGGAAGACTTGGAACAAAACCTCACAACTTCCACAGAAATCACTCCTTCCTAAACACAGGAGCTCAGTGTGAGAGGCAGCAGCTCTGCAGTTTGTAGGAACAGAGACAGAAACAGAAAACACTGAAAACATGGTGCATCTTCTGCTTTGTGAGCCCCCAGCAATGCACAGCCCGAGCCCAGCTGTGGCTGTGGTTTGTGTTGAATGGGATCCAATGGTTTGGGTTGGAAGGGACTTCTAAAGGTCATCTAGTTTCCCCTGCAGTAAACAGGCACAGATCAGGTTGCTCAGATACAGGGGAGCCCTGCAGGACCCTGCTGAGGTCCTGCCTTTAAGGGGAAAGCCGCTTTCAGTGGCAGTGCCTGACTGGGACAAGCTCTCTAAACCACACATCTGAAGCAGGGGTTCCACCTCCTCACCAATCCCGAACAGAGGCTTACACCAGGCTAGTTCTGGGCACCAGCTGTTGTCCCCATCCCTGGGATGATGAGGCAGAGCCTGGCCAGGAGTGGGAGGGGTGCTGCTAAATGCTGCGGTAAAGGTGCAGGCCTCCTGCACAAGCTCAATGGTAACAGTAAAAGGAGCTTTTGCTTCAGGGTGAACAGGACCAAGATTTCGTCTCCTGGAGAAAATGATTCTGTTTAACTTCTGAACTACGAGCTAAAGCAGACCAGGCAGAGATTTGTGGCTCATGCTGGGATGGCAGGGGGAGGTTTGTGTGCACACTCCAGACAGTCTGCAGAGCAAATTTCTGGAAAAACAGTTCATTATAAGAAGGCACTTTGTCCCAAACTTTCTTTTTTTTTTGCAATCCATTGACCTCCTCACTACTGTAAGGCCAGAAGTCCTGACATCTTCTTTGCCCAGCAGAAACCCTGTGGTTTACAAAGCCAGAAAAGAAATCCTTCTTTCCCCCTTTTTAACCTACAAACTGAAACTCTGCAAGCCAACAGGAGCAGCTACCAGCACTGCTGGGACTCTGGTCTGACTCTTATCTTGTGCCATTATTTCTGACCAGTGTACCCACTGGAGACCAATCTGGGACCAAGCATGGCCAGTCTGGCCTGGAAGGGTCTGAATATTAGCTCAGTCATTAAAGTTGCTTATACAAATACAGGAAAAATCCACTTGAAGACTAGGAAGCAGCAAGGATCTGCTGCTTCAGCTCTCTCTGCTCCTTGGAGCAATGTCAAACTATCTGCAGCAAGTGGAGAGCAGACTGCAGGACCACTCCATCTGGGGACTTATTTATGAGCCTTTTCTTGTCCCTGTGCTGGCTAGTGAGCTCTTGTGGTTTCTGCAAAGATGAGCTGAGCTGCAAAGAAGTGGATGTGTCCTCAAAACGTTTAACCATTTCCACACCAGCTGCTCTGAGCATGAATTGAACCACCTGTCTTTCCTCACCATGTGTAGCACACAGCAAGCAGCTAAAACCCAAACCCTGAACCCCACGTCCAGCCCTGCTCAGGCAGGAGAAGGTGAAAGAGGTAATAAACCACCATGTGATGGACATGAGCTCTGTCAGTAAACTCAGCTCCCTTGATGATGAACAGGGGAGAAAAATATAGACTGAGGGGAACATCGATCTTGTCAGGACAATTCAGTCAAGCCTTGAGGTGGGGTTTTACTGGCTGGATTACACAAGTTGGACTGCAGCTTGAAACAGCTTTCCCTTGATGGCTTTGGTTTTCTGGCTTCAGCCCCTGCTCCTGAGCTCCAAGGCTGTTTCCAGCTTCCCCAGGTCTGAGGTAAGGTATACAGGGGAAGTTCTTACTCCACTACATCACCCCAAATGTTTATGCCTGGAGCATACTCAAGAGCACCTCCCTGACTCTTGGGCACTGGAGGCCAATGTCAAAGGCAGGTCATCAGCCACGGTGTCAGGAGAGCCCTGGGAAGGCAGCAGGGTGGACAACAGTTAGGTGGGAACATCACAGTGACATAGCAAGCTACATTGCACAGCTGGTAAAGAAATTATAAATCAGGGATAAAATATGAAGCACACATGAATGCAGATCCTGCTGCCAATAATTTCCACTCTTGGCTCAATTACCATTGCTCTTTCTGCAGCTGCACACATACAGTCATTACAGAGTGGTTCGGCTAAACACATTTTGTCTTCTTTTTATGTCTACCAGCTGAATCAAAGGTCTCTATGCAAGTAGTGTGCAACATGACACAATCCGTACGACTTTCCTGGGGAGCTCTGGATCCCATAAAGCAATAAATTGATTACAGCACGGAAAGACGTGCAAGATCCTCAAGTTTCTTCAATGGAACACAGACACAAGTGTTGTCTTCATGAAAGACTGCATCTCTTTCTTTCAAAGGAAAAGCACTGACTGAGCAAGAACAAACTGAGTTACGGTTAACACGACGATCTGGGATCATGAATAAAAAGTACTTTCCCTCTAGGATGATTTTCTGGTAGAGTTATCTGAGCACAAAACTTGCATGTTCTTTCTAGACGAGAGACGTGGCACGCACAAAGTCATGGAAGAGGGTTGCGTGCTTTTGATCCCACACATCAGATGCAGGATATCAGGGTGAGGTGGAGAGAGGAAGGGAGGGCACAACAAGGGTTTGTCTTTCTGTCCCCAAAACCTAAATGTGAGAGGAAGGTTATAGCAGAACAAGCCATTCTGGACTTCAGAACACAGATCAGCCTAACCCAAGCGGGAACATCTAGGAAAGAGTCTAAGCTCAGGGAAGCAGTTACTGAAATTTCTCCAGCTTCCAATCATTTCCAGCACATGGATTTCCCAAGGCAGATGTGGATCCTGTGCAGTTAGCAACCCTGGGTGGATGTCTCTTGCATGAACTTGTTCAGTGTTCTATGGAGCACCCATCATTTTTTTTTGTTATCTGCATTCACACTTGGTCAAGGGGCTCTGGTTGTTCCACAGGCAACAGTTTGTCATGGGAAGGTGCATCTCCTTTTGTTTGCTCTCAGTTTCTCCTAGCTTCCTCAGATGCCTCCTAGTCTTTGTAGCAGAGAGAGAGTGAAAAGCCAGCTCCAGTCCACCGTGGAAATGCCAATGTTATCAACACTTAAGGGGCAGCCTACATGGCACACACAGCACCCCCGAAGTTTATGGTTCAAGCTCCTTCTCCCATTAAATCTTCTGAAGTAGATGTCTTAAGATGCCCATCTAACAGAGCTAGAAGACGTAATTGTCCTGACACTGATAAACACATTTGTAACCCTAATCCTAATTGCTCCATGACCTCTGTGATATTTCGTCATGGGAAGCCTTGCCGGTTTAGTGTTCCCTCAGGTAAAAATCATGCCAAATTTCTGGTGAATTACTGTCAGGTCATGTTAAGACCTTTCCAAAGGAACTTGTCCATTGCCAGCAATAAATCTCAAATAATGGGAGGATTCAGTCAAAGTCATGGTGCATCTACCCCCGAGAATCCAGGCTGTTTGGAACCATTTCAGATAGAAAACTCCAGAATTGCCCAGGTAGTTTTGAAGCAAACCCTGGTGTTGACACACAAATAACAGGAATATCTGGGTAGAAGACGCATGAAAGTAGACACATGAAACCCCTCCAGGTTGCAAACCATTAAATGCAGAGCAAAGTGAGTCCCCACAGAGATTTGCAACATTGAGGGTATGATGAGTGACCCTCCATCACTTTTTCCACACAAGCTGGCGTGAGCTGCAGGACACTCCACAAGCAAGACTCTGACCTCATGTGTGCTTGACTCTGTAATGCTCTGTCTACAGGTGTAGAAAACAAGAAAGTGATTCAGGAAAAAGTCAGTCCAGGAATCTTTCTATACACATCAGAAATCACATATAAATATATAGTTCTTTCTTCCAAGCAAGGCAAGGCGTCTTCCAAGAGTCAGCTGCTGGAAACTCCAAGAGCATACCAGAGAAAGGCTCTCTTCCTGTTTCAGATCTGGTCTTAAGCACAAGTTTTGGGCTCTTCAAGTGGTCACAGGGTCCACTGTTCTCATGCTGCTACCTCAAGTCCTGCTTAGCAGAATTATCTTGATTCCCAGAAATGAATGTGCACTTGGCCTGTGTTTTTTCTGACAGAATTCAGCTATAAGAGCAAGGTGTCCAGATGCAGACTTGTTGATGTTCTTGAAACCTTGACTGTAAAAGTGTTCTGGAAAGTGGCTTACTAGGGGAGAAAAAAGGATGACCCTACAAAACCACTGAGATTTAAATATTAGAGGATTGTTACATAATACCATAAGCTCCCGGTGAATTAAGCGATGTTACCTCTTAGGACTGATCCGAGCCCACGGTTTTACCCTGCTTATTCACAGCCACAGGAATTTTCCCAGCCACAATGGCAAAGATTTAAAATGTAAATTAATGTGTCTATCAAGCTTATCCAGCATTATCCTGATTAGTGATAAGTATTTTCAAGGAGACTTTTACACTGAGTTTAACCCAACCCCTGTTGGAGAGTAGGAGGGAATCAAACACCAGCAGAGCGCATCTGTAGATGGATGCTGAGATGGTCCTGCAAGGATGCCCCTCCTAAGTGCTCGCAGACGTGCATGCAAATCTGGGCGCACCAGCAGCAGCAGCTCTTCCGTGTCTCTGCTGCATTCATTTTGTCTTGTGTTGGTTTGTTGGGAGGGAATTTGTTTCATCTTTGCTATCTGCCTCCTTCTAAAACACCACATTTCATCTCTGGGTCCTTCTTAAGAAATACTGTGTGGCTCCCAGGGACTCTCACTGGCCAATAACCAGTTTACCTGTTGTCCTCTCTTTATCCCCTGCCTTCTCATCTTTTTTCCAAGGCTACAGACAACCCGTTGCAAGAAAATCCTATTCTTCTTCCTGCCTGTTTACAGAGCAGCCAGTCTCAAGGTCATTTTTGTATATAAATCACAGAATCACAGAATGTTTAAGGCTGGAAAAGACCTCTCAGATCATCAAGTCCAGCCTATGACCTACCACCAAGACCCAGCTAAACCCTGCCACTAAAAATCACAGATATCATCGTATTAGCACCACTATTCAGGCATTCAAAACCAAATCTAAACAGGAGAGCTCATCAAATTAGCTGTCCTCGTGGCTGAACCTCACCATTTTGCATGGCTTCCCTTCCTTACTGATTACAGTACAGTAGATTCATTATTATTATTTTTAATTTGGTTATATACAACTGTGCGGTGTCTTTTAATTGCCCTTTTTTTCCCAATTGAGCTGCCGACGGATGTAAGCAAATTATACAGCTTAACAATTCCGCCTGCTGCAGACAGACTTGTGTGGCCAGCGTACCAAAGACACTGTGAAAACATTACCTTTTACTGGAAGTGTAAACTCAATAAACCCCCAGGAGAGCAATAAAAATGCAGTAGCCAGCAGATTTAACAAGGACATGCTCAGTGCACAGTGTAATCTTATTATGTGCTTAATGCCCAGTGGAATTACAGGAATTTGATTTAGCAACATCAGATTTCAGTTTCTCAAATTATACTGACTGCTTATAAATTAAGACTGCGATTCGGGGATAATTGCTTTTCATTTGCATTGGCAAGGCCCATATATTATATTTATCCCCACTACACTGTTTATATTTTTGAAGTGTCACAGAGCATTGCCTTTGGGACTTAAACTGGGGCGAGTGATGGAGAGCTTTCCTTTGCATCACTGACACTCATGTTACTTCCCTATTAAATCTTGGTAAACGTTCTACCCTGGTGATCTTTATAGGCTTGAAAGGTCTATTTTATGATTTCCCAAACCTGACTGAACACAGTGAAAGATGAGTGAGTTTCTGGTGAAAGACTTTGTCTTTCTCTCCATGAGTCTGAGCTGGGACAGCATCATTGGAAAGCCAGTGATCTGCAGATGTGCAGTGAAAAAAAGAAGTGCAACAGTGTCCTCACAACAATGTACCTGGCAGTGTTTTCTCTTCACATGACCCTTCTTTGGGCTCTGTCACTGCAGTGTGTAAATAAACTGGAGAGAATGAGGCAGTGAGTGATTAATTACCTCTGGGGAGGGGAGTAATGAATGATGTCAGCAGGGCCATCACTGAGTTAGCAGGTAAGGGTGAAGCTTGCAGGACTCTGAAGCAGATCAATGAACTGCTATTGAACTGCATGAGGACATTATGAGCACTTGAGCTTTGGGACAAATCATTTCACCTCTAGATAAATGAATGAAATAATTAAATCTAATGGAACGAGCAAAGGGCACAAGAACACCTCTAGAAGAAGACAGGAAATACCTTTGCTGTTGACTTTGGCTTCTGTATCTAAGACATCTGTGTAATCTTAAATAACCCTCTCTTGTGTAAACTACGTGTGCAGTAGCATTGCTTGATTCACTGAGGACCATTCAGATCAGCTCATATAGCAGTAATTCATCAGGATACTGGCATATCCTGGGCTGGAAAACCTTCACTGCTCCAAAGTCATTAACAGATCATTATGAGTTGATTAAAAAATTAACAAGGTAACAATTCAATTAAGTATTGTACCATTGGGCACTAAATGAAGCTCCAATTGGCAAGCACATCAACAGACTGCTGAGCACGAAGCATTTCTGTTTGCTTGAACCCAACAGCTCTTACCCAAGTCTGGGGGCAAAAAAGTGTCTTTTAAGCATTTTGTGATGGCCATAGATGAATATTTGCTGTGAAACACAAATATCATCCTTGTTTTAACAAAGTAAAGCTGAACCAGCAAGCCCTTTAGCCTGGGATCAAGGCGATAGGTGGCAGCTGTAGATAACTACAGACAGCTACAGAATTTCCACAACTCCAGACACATTTGGAGATTTAACTCATTCCTGAACAATACTGGGTAGATAATGAAGTTCTCTAGCATTTTCCCAGTCTTCAACTTAAATTTGCCAAGGGAACCAAAATGTTGAACATCATCCCATTAGCTGGTGTGGCAAGGCTGCTGACCAGGGCTTTCCTGCCATGCTGGGAGTCTTTTCCTGAGGTGAATAAGAGGTTTGGACACCACTTCTGCAGCTCTGAGCTCCTCCACAGGCACTGCAGGATATCCCTACCAGTGGTTAGGAACAGCCCCAGCGCCGTCATACAATCTGTGCTGGGATTAGCCCATGCCACACTCACCACTTCCAAAGTCCTGTAGAGGCAGGACTCCTTTGTCTGCATGGCCATGAAAAGAGTTCCTCATGGCTATGCAGAGCCCCGGTGTCCCCATAAAGCCCTGGAGAGCCTAACCGGTCACGTTCAGAGAAAGACCTGCTCTGAAACTGGTCTTTCAGAGCACAGAAGGGTTCAAGAAGGATCAGCAAGAGAGAAACCCAAAATGCAAAGCTACTGCTTAGCACTTCCTGGCAGCTGAAACCAGAATAACTCATTATAGTTCTTTTCCAATTTCTCCAGCTCTGGTTCCCAACAGAATTGTGTTCAGAGCTGTGTTTCTGTCACTATTTTGCATGCACGTTTAATCTGCCCCATCTGCACATCAGTTCAGTCGCCTCTCCCAACATAACGCCTGACAGATTTATGTGTGTCAGCTCTGCACAATCGAGCTGCACTGCACTGTTAACCTTCATTAAGATGTTTTAATAATTGAATAAACGATGTGCCAGACATGCAGTTTAATCTCAGAGCATAACGAAACTGAGGACAACGACATTAACTGCAGCCTTCGAATAAATATCACCATAAATACCACTAAGCAGGTATCACACAAAAACACCTGCCCTTGACATTAAAAAACATGCTCAGCCACACCGAGAAGGGAATACGACACATAATACACTACATCTTATCTGCATCTCAATGCCATTAAATGAGCATGGTTAATGCTTTAATAATCTGCCAGGGAACATTGTGAGCTCTGCATCTGAGCTAACCCATGAAAGAGGAAAGTCTCTCATCTGTTGCCCCGAGCAAGATGAAATATCACAAGCTGCCCTTGGCAAAGAATGGGGGTTTTTTGTGCGATGACATAGAGAGGCTTCAGGAAGAGCCAGTTCATTGGCGATGCTTCAAAGAGTGACACCAAATTAGGGAAGGAGAATGAACTCACAGAGATGCTTATTTGTCCCCATTGAGGGAGGATAAGGGATCCCAGGGGAAGTGAGGACAAAATGTGGAAATGTGTAAGAAGTGAGGGATGGACAAAGGGCCCTTTCCCAGGGTATCTCATGGATCTGTCTGCTGCTGAGTAGGTGGCCACCTCCAAAAGCCCTGTTTGTACTTGGACCCCCTAATGGCCACAGGTAGTTCTATCTCCCATAAATGTGTCTAGCCACTTCAAGCCTATTTATAATCTTTGACCTCTGCTGTACTAGGATGCAGCGAGTGGCCCACTTGCTGCACCTTGTGAAGAAGCATTTCCTTGTGTCTTTGCACCTCTCCGAGCTCCTCCTGAACACCTGCTGGGCTATCCTTCAGGAGGGATGCAGCACAGAAGAGAGCTGTACTCCTCTACTCCACACCCTGCATGGCTTCACAGGTCTCTGTCACACCCCCTTCCTAAGCTTTCACTGTGTGGCACTTTGTAAAAGATCTTGTACTTCTAATCAGGGAGATTTAATCCATCAAGAATCATTCAGAACCTCCTTGCTTACCCAGGTGCAAACCTAGTGAAGGTGGAGTAAAAAAGACACTTTGGGCCAGAGTGGGTTTGTTTGGATGCACACAGTGACCAGCAGGATGAGGACATTTAGGCTGCCAGAACTCACAGGGCAGGTTGGAGATAAATTTTCCAGCTTTTAATTTATCCGCCTCACCCAGGAGTTCAATGTTTTCCCTTTTTAAAATAAATATCTTTTTCTTGTGCTTATAATTTTTTGTGTTGTAATAAAACAGTTTCAAAGACCAGAAGCTCTTGGGGGGTCTTTCGGCACCTTCAAGGAATTAAAAAAAAAAGAGCTGGGTTAAAGGGGGTAACCCTGCTTCCAAGCAGACTTGCATGCACACATGTTTCCAACCAATTCTTTCATTTTGAAAGCAAGCAAGGAAAACAACTTTAAAGTCAGTAATTTTCTAATTTTCTTCTGTGGGACAAAAAAAACACCCTCTAGTAAGGAATTTTTGTTGGAAGACTTGGGAAGGCAAAATCCAGAGCCCAAGTCCAGGTGTAATGCTTTCCTCATTTGCATTTGTACCTGCTAGCAATCAAACTGGAGTTTGCTAGTGTCTGAAGCTTCCCAATCCCAGGCAATTTACTGTAACAGAAATTCCAGATGTAGGCACCAAGCTGATTCTTTAACCATTCCTACTGGCAGCAGAGTTTGGGACCATTTCTGTTTATTTGCCCATTGCTAGGGCTACTGGTCCTGTGAAGGAAATCAGCAAAAACCAGCAAAAAACAGCTGTGAGATCAAGCTGTAGAGAAGAAAAAAAAAAAAAAAAAGGAAAGAAAAAAGATCAGGTTCCCTTTGGGAGAAAATGCTGGTGCCATTGAAATCCACATCAAAACTCCCAGTGAGTTTAATAAGGGCATGTTTAGGCCCCATGCCTAGTTCTGCTGTCAAAGGAGCACTACCAGTAAAGTGCTAAAGAACCTCAACGGGATCTGATTTCAGCAAGAAATTAATATGCAAAGCTCCCTGTTCTAGCTCTAATTTTGGATACTACAACATGTGATCCCAATCAGACTGGGAAGGAGAAATCTAAAAAGTACAAAAGCCATTTCGCTCCATGTTTAGAAAGAAGCTGGCATATCTGAAGCAGAGATTTCAATCGAGCTGTGCTTACCCAGAGGACTTTTCTTCTTTTTACAAGCCCCAGTAGATTTTCTGGTGGGATAGAATCACTTTCTGCATGGTTTTGGGGTAACGTGGAAAGCAACAGCTCTGGATTTTCTGTCACCAGTATAGAGAAGGGCCTATCCCAGTTCAACTTTGGCTCCCATACAATGGATTTTAGGGCACTTAAGCTAGATTTTATGCCTTGCCACATCATTCCTTCACCTCCCTATTTATCATTTAGGAAACTGTCCCCCTGCCCACGTGGCTTTCCCTGCATCCAGAGAGGAGACAGTCAACCTGGGCACATGTGGCATCATTGGTAGGGCTGAGGGTGATGCAGGAGGTGAGGCATGTGCTGCAGGGTATTAGGAGATGGAAGTGGACTGCTGTCCCCAGGCATGTCTCCTGCCCCCTCTTCTCTGGGAAGGGCTGTTAAGCAGCTCCAGCAGGAGAGCATACCCTCTTATCTCTGAGAGGGGCTCCAGTGTCACTGTGGGAGGAAACAGGGAAAACAAACCACTCGCTCACCCTGTCTCCAGGGGGGTTAAATGTGAAGTTTACATTGAACACACTATGTAATTAAATGTCTTATATTCCTATTAATGGAAATCATAGATGCAATCAGGAAGCATGAAGCACAGGGTCACATTTCCTCCTTTGGCACCATCCCTCTTGCTCACACTCACCATTATGCACCACACACATTCAGACATACACAAACACACAATCTCTCTCCTCCTGGCATGCCCCCCTGTGTGTTTACAAGTGGGATGTACTCCTCAAGTGGTGACCCACCACAACCCAACAGTACCACGACCGGCCAAGCTGAACAGTCCAGCTGGCTTGTGATTGCGAGGACTTCTAAAAATAATCCAAGGCTGAGCATCTTACAACAGATTTAAAGGCTAAAATCCAGGCGAGAGCAGGTCCTTCACATTGGCAGCCAGTTCTGCAAGCTACTGCCCCCCTGAGTATCCCCACTGTGAGCCCACAACCCCTTTGCCATTGGACCAGCCTTTGAATTCCAAAAAGCCTCTCCAAAAAGCTTTGTATTTCTAAGCCTCACTACTTTGTTGGAACAATGCTTGAACTACACTTCTAAAGTAGGGAAGACTAGGCAGAAGAAAGATTAAAACACAGGGGTCTGCAGACATCCTTCTCTACCATGCCCGATGGTCACAGCCTTGCAGGGTGTCCCAGCTCCTGCTGTGCCCCACTCCACCTGAGCAGCACTGAGCTGCCCACGCACACACCAGGAACAAGCAGAATTAAACAAATACCATCTGCCACCACCATCATCAGGCCAGAGCACCGAGAAAATGCTCAGCACACCGCAAACATTGATAGAACGGGTAAAATGCGAGGAGGGTTAGCAAGAGGACGCCGGGTTCATGAGCTCTAATCCTGTTATGGATATGCCAGACAGTTAAAAAAAACTTTTATTGAGGCAAAAGAGCTGCAGTTTCCCATGAATAAGTCTTTCCAGACATGCTGATTTTCTGTAGTCGAACCTTTGGCGCTGCAGTTTCCAGTGAAGGTCATTGGCTTTAGGCAACGACATTTTTAGGGAGAAAATCTAAATGAGGCTGATTTAGTCAAGTCTGTGAGTGAGCTGAAGCCCAAAATATCTTATTTAGCCCACAACAGAAATGAATCAAATTGTGCACTTCCAGAGAGGAGTGGGAAGGTTAAAATGACAGCTTCATCTGTTATTTCCTAACTCCCCAGCACTTGGAGAACTGCAACCTCTGACTTTCTCAGTATCACAAATGCAACAGGTACAGGACTTGGATGGATGTAGTATGACCCCAAGAGCTTCTAAGACATCTAACTGACCAGCGCTATCCCCCACAACATCAAAAGACTAGAACTTCCAAAGGCAAAGATCCCAGACAATTCATAGAAGAGCAGCTATTACTGATGGTTGTTTATCTGGAGCCCAAATTCCCAACCAGATTCCCAAGCCAGACCCAGATAACTCACATCTGCTGAAAAACAAAAAGTCCTTAAAAATCCAGGAAAATCCCTTTGTTTTACAGGAGGACAAGCTCACAAAGACATATTAGCAATGTCAAAGTACAAACATTGCTGAAATTAGATGGAACATGGGAAGGGTGGCCTGTTCCCATGGGCCCATGGTAGTGGGACCTGCACAGCTGTTCTTTAACATACCTCTGTAGATAAACCCCTGCATGGCCACAGGTCTCCTTGCAAGAGCTGGGAAGCACAAAAACACAGAGTCACAAGGGGTGAGTTAGGGGTTGGAAGGGGCCTCTACAGGCAGCTGGTGCAACCCCTCTAATAAAGCAGGGTGACCCAGAGCACATTGCTCAGAATCATATCCAAGTGGATTTTCAATCTCTCCAGAGAATGAGACTCCACAACTCTCTGGGCACCCTCATTCAAACTCTATCATCCTCATAGGAAAGAAGATTTACCTCATGTTTAGATGAAACTTCTTGGGTTCCAGCTGTGCCCATTGCCCCTTGACCTGTTGCTGGCCACCACTAGACAGAGTCTAACCCCCTCCTCTTGCCTCCTGCCCTTTATATATTGATCAGCATTGATCAGATGCCCTATCAGTCTTCTCTTCCTCAGGTGTCCTGGGTTCAGTTTGGGTTAATTAACACAATCAACTGCTGGCCCAATCAGTTGGGAGGGGCTGCAGCTGGGAGGGGCCAGAGCTGGGATAAACAACCCTACCAGCCAATGGGATAGTCAATACCACTCTGAGTCCTGCCCCTATATAAGGGGTGGGCTGGGTACTTTTTCCTGATTTGCTTCAGGGTGGAGCTTCAGGAATTTCAATGTGGCTAGAACAGGGTAAGTTGGCATCTTGGATACAGATAGAGCCCTCCCAGTTTCTATTACTTGCTTTATCTGTTAGTACTGTTTTTTTTCTTCTGCATTGTTTTGTTAAACTGTCTTTATCTCAACCCCTAGGATGTCACCTTTTTTCTTTCTCCTGGTTCTCCTTCCCATCCCACAAGAGAGGGTGGTGGGTGAGTGTCTGTGGGGTGTTTAGCTGCTAGCTAGCTAGTTAAACCATGACACCAGGCTAAATAGTCCTAAGTCTCTCAGCCTTGCCTTGTCATGGAGATGCTCCAATCTCCTCACCGTCTTCATAGTCTCTGCAGGACTCTGTCTAGTAGTTCATTCTCTTCCATTGAGGCTACACACATGGCATCTACTGATAGATATCATCCCCTCTGGCTGCTGCTCCCATGGTCATGATGCACAGTGAGTAGAGCATTTTATTCAGCTTTCATCCCCCCCATTATGGTTGCTGCTCCAATTTACTTTAATGGACTCTTTTGCCCAGCTGAGAAGATGTGAGATTTGGCCTATCATGTACTAACCTCGGTAGATTTTGAATCAAAGCATTTAGCAGGACTACCCTCCTGCAAAACTGGACTTTGCAAGCTTCCATTTTCACCAAAAACACACCCAAGCACAAAACTATCATTCCCTGTGCCTGTTCTTTCCAGTTGCCAAAGTCAAGGGGAAGGCAAGACCCAGTGCAGCAGCAGCTCCTTTTAATCATCTGATACCACATTTCCCAAGGCTTCAGTGGTGCTGGTACACATCAGTAGCAGATCTGTTCAGCTGGGGTTACAGGAAGGTGGTTGCTTTCAGGGTACAGAGATCCCTTCTGCTTTTCAGCCAAATAGCTGTAGTTAACAAAAACATTGCTGGTAAGCCATGTGTTAGCAACATACTCCTGATATTATAATCCAACCAGATTTATTGTTGGCAGAATGAAGATTTCAGCAAGGCACAATTTGATTAGTTCAAAGGACCACACCTAATTAGCTGCATTTAAAGTAATGTTCATTAGCCCTTTTTCCACAGCAGAAACTAAACAAATGTGTGTGCCGAGCAAGCAGAATTAAGAATGTTTTCCTTGATTGCTTTCTGTACCCCAGAGGCCGAGTCTTGCCTTTTGTTGTGAATGAGTTGACTTTTTGCAGGCTGTAGCAATCCTTTTTGACTTCAGATCTTCCCTGAAAGCTCTTCAGGCAGAAGTTCTCCACCATTTCCTCAGGGAGCTCTTTCAAATATCGTCATTCAAATGCTGAGATCGCAAACCCTGTATTAAATACTCTAACAAAGAATGTGGAAGAAAAGCATCCCCTGCATCCTACCTCTTGGTACCCCTTCTGCTCCATTGAGGTTAGCCCCGTGTAAGAAGGACTGCTTTATTAATTGACCTGCTTGTCATCTGCAGGGATAATCCTCTTCTCGTGAGGGAGCTGTATCTCACCCAAGCACAGCCTCCCTCCAGCAAATCCTACATTGGTAGGAAATGCTGCATCTGGGTGATTTTGTCACCTCACAAGAAGCATCAGCTTGCAGAGATGATTTATTTAGTCCCAGATAACAAACAGACACTCCATTGCTAACATCTCTAACAACATGTTCACCCTTCAGTAAGTTACCAAGAAAACACTCGTAGATCATCGCTGCTGCCTAAATCTCCTCATTTGGTAACTCCATCAACCTCTCTCCTAAAAAGTCCCTGAAGCTCTTCGAAATGCTAATTAATCTGTAAATGGCTTCTTTTTACATCAAAGGACCATTTATTCTTTTTTTCTCCTCCTATAGATAGGAGAAAACTATGCTCCCAACAGGTAAATGGAAAAGACTTTTTAAGTGTGGCATCTGACAGGTCTACAAGTCTCTCTACCATCATTTCTCCAGGCTGTTCTTTGTAATTAGATGCTGACACATGACCTGGACACCCAGCTCCTGGGCTGAGCAGTCCTGTGGCCAGGCAAACCCCGTCATGGGCTGCACCAAAGGTTGAGGGGATAACGAGAGCCTGGATATCCATGGAGACCCCGTGGGATGCAAACGTAGCAATATCATTGTTGTGATCCTGATGCAGTGCAGATGTCTGTAACCATTCAGGATGCTGATTGCTGTGACTCAGTGCAAGGTCCTCAGCCAACTGATAGCATCATAGCATGAGGAGGATAATCATTTCTGATTGTTACAAGGTACGGCAACAAAAGCCGTCTCAGGGCTCCTGTTCCCTTTTGGCATCTGCTCCATGCAGCATTACTCATCATCTACAGAGACCTCTTAGTCTATTAAGAGAGGAAGTTGAAGACTTCGTCTTTTCTAATCACTGTACCACCAGTGCGACTTGAGGAATGAATGCTCAGCCCAGCTCCCCTGTTCTTTGCTCCTCATGCTGAATACATTAACTCTACCAGAAAATATTTCCATGCATCAAATTTGGTGGGGACTGGAATCCCAGTCTTTAAAAGAGAAAAAGCCAAATACACACTGAACAACAGAGACAACGGAGCGTGCTGCAGCTTGGGGCCTGTAGCATTCCCTCATTAAAACTTAAACAACAACTAAATTAATTATATATGGCAACAATAGGAACTAAACCTGGTCTGTGTTTTTAAGGCATCCTAATAGAAAACAGACCTGAGTTTGCACTTCCTTTGTGGTCCAGGTGGACGCTTGTTGTCCTATGAACATAACGAGGGTGCTACAAAGGCTTTTCCCCAGCCCTGCAGCTCCTGTTCAAGATCACAGCGGCTTGCTCCATTTGAGAGCTTTCTTCCTCTCGTTATACAATGCAGGGAGAGGAAGCAGGGGTTGTTATTGCTGCAGTGAGCTTGGGCTTTTGATAATATTAAACTGTTTAGGTTGGATGTGAAACCTGACTTTGTCGAGAACCATATGGTGCTTAAACGATGTCGCTGCCTTGCAAGTCTGCAGGGTGGAAAACAGGGCCAGATTCCACAATATCTGCAAGTTACTAAAGCTGTGAATTTAATGAAGAAGGAGGAAAGATTAAAGAAGCTCTGTCTTTAGAGGCAAAGGTATAACTGAGCACGGGAATACCCAAGGGGGAGAGAAGAGGCTTTGGCAATAAATTACAGAACACGCTTAGTAGTGTATGTAGCTGTGAGTGTTAAAGAAGGATACTTTGAGAAAATCAGAGCCCACCAGCATTAAGCTCAGACACTCACCTCTTGCAGGCTGGAGGGAACATCGTCACGATGAATCTTCTTTGATAATTATAATGATCATAATTTAGAAAATCTTATTTGATAATGCTGACAGCCTGTAGTGATCACCTGCAATATTTTAAAGCTTCCTGGTTATTATAACACAGCATTTGCTGGATCAGGGGTCAGTCGGACACTGATCCTGACTGTGCACTGCACCAGAGGGGTCTCAGTCAGGATCTGTGGGACCAGCACAAAACCAAGAGGATCTCTCAAGAGTGCCTACTATTTTCCGCCTCTTCAGCAGTGTTGTATGTAGTTGGTGAAGTGCTCCAGCATCCTTCAGGATGAAAAGTGGCATGTAAGTGTAAAATAATACTGTTAATCTGAGAGGAAAATATGCACTCATAGCCTGGAAGCATTCTCTGCAATGGCAGGATTCATCAATCCAGATTTCCTGAGCAGCAGTGAGAACCATGGGAATGGTTTCCCCAGTGTGCCCAAAGTCATATATTACTTTTCTGCTACATCAAGGACTTTTAATTTAAAAAAAAAAATTTAAAAACCCATTTTTAAAAAAAAGGTTCTTTAAAAGTTCTCTATTTGTCTCAGGAAAGGCAGAACTACTGGAAGAAACACCTCTGATGTAAGGAATTCTCTATGACAGCCAGAACGAGCAGCTGAATTCATTGCCTTCCATGCTTAGATCATGGGGAAAGCTCTCAGGGGGGCTGTTATTGAGGGACAGGGATGACTTCTTAAGGCCCAAGCCTTCCAAGAGGTGGCACAACAGTCAAGACTATTCAAATAGTCTCACTAGGGTCTACATCCAACCCTGACAGTACAGCTGCTGAAGGTCATGCCTCAAGCAGGATACACCAGCTCCTGTCAAGCCACGGCACTGCTTGTCCTTTGCCCCTTGTCATTGTCCAAGTCATACGTGGAAAAGGTCCACCCAAAACCAATCCAGGTATTCTGTTCTGTCAGACAACAGTTTCAGTTCTCCAAAGGCTGAAAATCACCTCCTAACAGCCAGCATAAATTACTGGTGGTCTGTTTGTGTCTGCTTGCTGCTTAAGTCAGACACTTTTAATGCTCTCCCCTCATGCTGCTTTTCAAGCCTAGATACACTTGTGGAGAGAGTACACACCTCCCCAGCCCCAAGTTGGAATTGGAGTAGCTTAAGGGCTTCTCTGATGTAGTGTAAACAGGTTCCAAGAGCCCCAAGTGAGGGACATTCCACAGCCTCCCTACTGTTCTGTCACACTATTTTCTGATCCTGATATTAAAAGTTTTTATTCTAGATGTCTGTTGCTGAAAGTTAGACTTAGTTTGTTTCTTTCCTTTTTGCAGCGACTTTTGGTACTTGAAGACTGTCTGGACATTCCAGTCTTCTCTGGACCACAGTTTCCACAGCTGGTTTGCTGCATTTTTTTCTGCGTTGCTCCAGGTCCAATTCTTCCACCTGAACTAGCAAGAGGTAAGTTACTGTGGACCATGTAGACACTCTCACCCTTTATTAGCACTCATCCCTTTCCTGTCCCTGGTTGTGTTTCTCACCGTGCACTCAGTCTGAACTCTGTTCCAAGCCAAGCAAACCCAGCTCTTCTCATTGTTCTCTGCCCTTACGATGCCTAGAGTTCCAGCCACCAGTTTTTCACACCAGGCTTCCTAATGTTTCAGGACTCTGCTAACTACCAATACCCACAGACATCTCTTTTCCTCTTGTCTATCCTAACTAACAAGCTGGTCCCTTACAGTGGGAGCTCCCATGATTCTGTATCCATGCTCTCCAATCCCAACAGTCTCCCTTCTCTCTCCAAAGACACCCACTTCTTCCCAGAAGATACTCCAGGACTCTGTGTCAGGGCCATTTTCCCAGCTCATGCTGTCCAAGGTGCCACAATCTCTGTGACAACAAATCAGAGCTCATTTCAAGGCCAACTCTTGAGCGACTTCCCCAGCAATTTCTTCGCACTCCCCAAAATTCACCTTTGAACAAAATCCATTACTTCTCTTAGGTAGTTTAATATCCCCTCACCTCCAACTCTTGTATTATTCTCCCGTCAGTTCACCTAGTCATTCTTCACAAGGCACTCTATCAATTACTTCACTGAATCCTACTAGGAAATTCCATAGATCTAATCTGTGTCTAGAAAAATCCATTATTTTAGCAAAGATATCAGATTTGTACAACACAATCTGCCTTTGCTAGACCCAGGCTGCATTCTCTCCACTTTCCTATTTATCCCTATGCCTTCTTTTTCTCCCTACATCCGTATAATTGAAGTCAAACTTATGGGCTCCAACCCTTCTCTCTCCCCTGCTTGCATACAGACCTGTCTTTCCTATGATCTGCTTCCCCCAGTTTGATAGATTCAAGGGCCAGTGTTGCTGCTGGATGTGCAATGCTCCATCCCTGGAAATAT
>WEIS01091093.1:0-10784 GCA_013389965.1 Todus mexicanus
AAAGTTCTTCCTAACATCCAGCTGAAACCTAAACCTTCCCTGATGCAGTTTAAGATTGTGTCCTCCTGTTCTGTCACTGGTAGCCTGAGAGAAGAGACCAACCCCCACCTGGCTACAACATCCCTTAAGGGAGTTGTAGAGGGCAATGAGGTCTCCCCTGAGCCTCCTCTTCTTCAGGCTGAACAACCCCAGCTCCCTCAGTCTCTCCTCATAGGGCTTGCGCTCCAGCCCGTTCACCATCCTCGTTGCCCTTCTCTGGACACGTTCGAGCAACTCAACATCTTTCCTAAACTGAGGGGCCCAGAACCTAGACTGGTTTTCTTGATACCACCGTAGTTCTCTCCTGGCACCACTGCTGGGTGGCCACTGCTCTAGCACTGAGAAGCCTCTCCTTGGGACAGGTCTTCAGTAAAAATATGGAGTTCCAACTGCAGCTCCAGAGGTTCATGAGACTCAAAGGCAAACCATGGAGGTCCGCAAGGGCAACTTTCCCCCTGCAGTGTTGGTTCTTCTACAAAGAGAAAAGGTTGTTAGATGAATGGGTCAAAATCTTTTGAATGGATTCAGAAGCAAAACCAAAAAGAATTTATACCAAAATTACACCAACATAAGACAGCGAAGTTGCTGGGGTTTTCAGACAAAAAATACTAACCCAGAGGCTATAGTTATAAACATTAATGGCAGAAAAGTGAGCTTCAGGTGACTCCTCAACACTGCAGCTCTCTGCGAGCCAAACTGCTCAATGAGCCTCTGTCATCCCAAAAAGCTCCTGTTGCCACCAGACTCTCACAGACTGTAGATGCTACACAGAGGCAGGTAAGCCTGGGTCACACAGCCCATCCTGCCAGAAAATAGAGGTGCGAAGGATGTTTTCAAGTGGGCAATATCCCAGCTTCGTGCAAAAAATGTTGCAGATTTGCCTTGAGAAAAAAAAAATAAATCATATATTTTAATTGATGAACACTTTCAGCTCAAAGCGTACTGACAATGCAGCTCACTGCTCCAAGGGATATTTTTTTTAAAAAGTCTGAATCAAGTGCCATATAAACAACCCAACACTGAATATTCATCTCATGGAGATGAGAAACATGAAAGCCTTGCTCAGACCACAGAAGCCCCAGCTGCTTGCTGTCATTGCCTTGAATATATTTAACCATCCCCGTAAAATTAATCTAAAAAAAGAAACATCCCTTGATGTCTCTGTGCACTTCACACCGAAAGAAGGAACAACTGTCCTACAGGTCTGCCAAAGGCTGTTGAAGCAAACACGTCCATTTCGGCTTTTCCTGAGGCATCAGAGAAAAAGGTTAATTAAACACTGTGCTCCGTATTTCGCTGTGAGATTTTAGGTAACCGTATTCTGGTTTTTTTCACTGCCACTCAGAGCCCCTTCAGTGAACTATAATATTTAATCTTCGGTGTTGCTCCAACTGAAATGACTCCCTAGATTTGTGTGAGAGCCTAATGCATATCTCAGATTGCTCCCTGGATAGTCCTTCATCTATCAAAGCAAGCAGCCTTCTGGTGAGAGCTTTCCTATTAACTTACCCTGAGAGGCGGGTATGGGCTTTTAAAATCCATGTTTCTAAGTAGCTCGGTGCCCCTATTCCTGCACCATCAGAGCACTTCCCATGCTGTGATACACTCATGGCCACCACATTTCTGTGAGGTTAAGTTGGGCTGTTGCCGCTGTTAGATGTTAAAGAGAGCTAAGCACACACGGAAGCATAGAATCATAGATTACCAGGTTGGAAGGGACCTCAAAGATCATCTAGTCCGGCCTCTAATATATAACACATACATTAAGTATGATGCTCAATAAATAATTTAAGTCAACTGCTTCTTCCCAAAGGAGCAGCTCAGTTTTGCTGAGGGTGTTCTCAGCCTCAGTTCTCAGTCCCAGATGTCCCCATCTCTCTGTAGGTGTGTGGCAAACAGGACTGGTAAAGCTTGTGCCAGCAAAAGGATGGATGTTGCCTGGAGGCAGGAGTTCATTTCTCAGTAGCCATGACCTCTCTCAACATCTGGGTTGAATGAAGCCTGGGAGGCTTTCCCAGCACCACTGGAGTTGCCTGGCAGGAGCTGGTGGTCCTGCTCAGGACAACAGCGCTATCTCAGATAGGCAGAGCAGCTTTTCTAGTCACGAGGCTTTCTAGCATCAGGTGTTGAACTCACCGATCACGTCTTTATTTTAATTACTGAAAAATAAATGAGCTACCAACATTAGAAGTGATTATTAGCCTGGCTCAGACTGCAGTGAGCTGATGCAGAGACCTCCTCTGCTTCCCGCTGCTTTGTGCTTACTTTCTGAGTAAACTAAGGGGTGGGCAGCTCTTTTTAAGATCCCTTCCCGAGCTATTGCATTTTCTAGCTGAGCAAAATGTTAACCACCCTGTCAGCACCGTGTAAGCTCACAGTATTTTCACGTTAGTGCTCCTAGCACGGCAAGAGCAGCACAGTATGGGAGTTCAATATTTGGAGGAAAGGATGAAGTGGCAAGCACTGAATTTGATAGCTTTGGATTTGGCACCGTCTCTCAATAGTGGTGCTTTCTAACAGTCTCCTAAAAACCACTGATTTGGAGAGAAAGTACGCAGGCCTGCCCTAACGCCCAAGGCACTAAAGCCAGTTGGCAGGTCTGTCCTCAGGACTATTAGTACACTTGAACACGAGAAGCCTCCTGTCCCAGGATATTGCATTTACTTACGTCTCCTTTCCAAACTGGAAATGTTTTTTGAGCTTCGTTCCATGCCTGGTTTTTGTTTCAGTTAGAAACTCAGGAAATCAAAAGAAGAAACATTTAGCATTTGCAGCACACTGCAGAGATGGGGGTCTGACTGAGAAAGGACAAGAAGCGGTAGCAAAGCTCATACATTTGTTAAAAATCTCCCAATTACACTTCCAATCCCCTGCCTTCACTACATGGCAGCAGTTTACGCACTGAGCATTTTCAGTGTAAGAAGTCCCACAGGAGAAAAAAGAACTGTTGTATTAAATAGCAGCTCTGCAGAGAGAGAGAAAAACATTTTCCCTGGCTGACTGAGAAAATCAATAAACGTTAAAGCATGGCAGATAATTGCAAGATGATGTTTGCTTTATTTAAAACCTCTCCTATTATTTTGGAAATTAGTTCTGCAAATGTTGTATGTGAAGGAATAAGCTTCCCCGTGAGCATCACTGAAGACGATGGACGGGACTAGGAAAGAATGCACAATCATGTTTTCTTCCTCCCAGAGAGAGGGCATTAATCACATGTTCCTCCATAATCCTCCTTCCAAGGCCCCAGAAGGAAAGGGAAGAACTTGTCATAGCTCTAAAACAGGACTTTTCTCCTCTTTAGTGTGGTTGTTTCCACTGGGCCTGCGACAGACCTAAACGCATCCCTGAACCATTTCTGAGCACCGTAGGGGAAACTGAGGCTGTATTTCTGTGCCTTGTTCCTATGCCCTTCCCCATCCAGCACTGCTCTCTTCCCCTTTGGTCACTGGTAGGTCCATATTTCGGAAAGAAAACAGCTTTTAAAACCATATTGCAACTGGGTTTGGCACCTCCTGTTCCAGGTTGCTGGGAGCTCTCCTTCTCTGCAAAGGCAGAGCTTGCTAGATGCACATGGGCAAGGCAAAGTCTGGGCAAAGGGGCAGCACATCTATAGGACACACCCCAAAAGGGGTTGGTTTCTGAGTTAGAAGACACTACAGACCAGGTTAGCATCTCCTCAGTGACCATAGTTGGTGAGATTGGACAAAAGTTCAGCTGCAGCTCAATCAGAAGCGTAGTCAGAGAAGTTTTCGGGAGTGGAAGGAGGCAACTGAAATAAAGCAAGGAAGGTTTAGATCTGTAATATATTTGAATATTTTGAAAGTCTCTATTAACAACCATAGTCTCCCTGCTGCGGCAATTGAGTGGAGGAAATAATAATGGAGATTGAAAGGCATTCACCATTTGACCTCTCACAACCCTGACATTCTTCAGTAGAATATGATTGGAATTGGGCACATCTGCTCTCAATAACAAATATAAAAAGTGTCCTGCAGCCTTCAGGTCTGAAAAACATAGAGTTGGGCTAAAAGAGGGCCATAAATATGTGTGTCTGTAGACTCAATATACGTTTAGTCGTTCAGTTATAACTCTGAGATCGTGACTATGCAATGTCTTGGAGTCTTCTAGAAACATCCAGGAAATGCAGGGAGATGGGGAGTCAACCTGTGTCTCCTCAGGTGGCACACAGGTGTGACAGCAGAAGTCATGTACAGTTGATGTCCTAGCCACCACCAAACACCACACAGAGCAGAAGTGAACCCCTCGCACCTTCAGCCACCTTCCCTAGGGCTGCGGTGAGATGGCATTGTGCAGAGACACCTGAGCAGTAATCCAGAACTGCTGGACCGTGTCAATTTGCTGTAAGAAGCATGTTGTTGATACCAGAGAGAGCTGAATACATCCAGTGCTGGCTTAGCACAGGTCCTTCTGCACCTCACAACACAGTGTGCCCCTCAGCTCTGTTTGCTGACAGAGGAAGCGACTCATGCTGGCGACAAGAATGCAACAAGCTGAAAGATGGAGCATGTCCAATCTCTCCAGACACAGCTGCTCGACTCAAGACTGTGCTACGAAACAAACGGTGTTGCTGATTCATCCCATTCCCACTAGCACATGTGAGTCATCCGTCCACCCTGGACTATTCACTGATGAAAAAGTTTATTTTTGACAAGTACTGGTTAAAAATAAATGTATACATCATCCAAATGAGTAGAGCACTCAGCCCCAAATTGGTATGAATGCGCCCTGAGAAAAATTAGCTAGCTCGAATGCAATAGGAAACCTGAGAACCAGGCCTTCCCTTCCACCAGTATAAATCAGGAATAACCCCACTGAGATCAGTTACTGTTTCTATAAGGAAGCCTTTTTAAGGCTTTGATTGAGACCATGTTCCATTAACCTAGTAGGACGATCCCTTCAGAGGTTATATTATTACCCAGTGTTCACAAAAAGGGGACTCTGACAGCCAGGGTTTAAATGCAGAGTTTTATAACACTTTTACTGCTACAAAAGATAGTAACCTAATCTAAACTTCTTGTTCAGCCTCCCTCTAAAATAAAACAAGACAAACAATCACATCCAACCCATCCTAGTATAGGTCTCAACAACTGGGAAAAAATGCTCCTTGCAGGTGTAGATATCTCTGCATTGACCATAGACACAATCTGAATGACTAGCTTGGACTAGACACCTGAAGTTTGGCAAGATGGGCAACACCTCAAGTGACCACAGCAGATACAATAACTGAACTCTGCTCCTCGCAGGTCTGATGAGAGGCTCCACATGGCTGAAGTGGCCGAGGATTTAAAGACTTCATCTAAAAAACTTTGTGAATAGAGCATAGGCTATAGTCTGGGATACGCAACAGTACAAACCAATAGTCTTGCCTGGCAATTATCTCTGGAAATAGCACATCAAGGGCCCCTACCCTGAGCTGCATTATGTCTTACAACCGTCGGGAAAGCTGTATGGTATCAGCCACTGGATTTAGTCTGCTCCAACAGAAAACATATTTACACCACATGGAATCCAACAATTGTCCTCCCTGGACTTTGTCAAGGACACTGTGGTCCTTTCAGGTCTGAACACACACACACAAGAGCAGAGCAGTGCAGGCAGATGTGGTCTCCTACGCCAAGGGCTGATATCCCGAGAAGATGTTTAGTGTAAGCATAGAAGGGTAGAAGACAACTGAACATGTCTGTTTAAAAATAAAATGGATTATTGGCACATACGTACATTTGGATCACAGAAACAAGGCAGAAGCACCAGTAATTTCCCTTGCACATTTGAAACGAGTATAAAGCATGCAGTAATTTTGTGGTGGGACTTTGAAGTGACCTGCTTTTTCAAAACGTGAGACTGAAACAAACTTTTAAGAGCAGAGCACTTCCTTCCTGTTGTCTTTCGCGTGAGGCAAGCAGGCTGCAGAGAAAGATGTGCTCCCCTTCTTCATCAAACATTAAAAAAAGCTCAGCTGTGTTGTTCTTTGCCTTAGAGCATGAGCATGGGGAGCCTTTAAGGGCGGGCACCATCTACTGTTGTCCCTATCAGCTCTGCCTCCTCCCCTAGCACATGGTCCGTGGCACTGCCACACTCAACCTTGTACAACAAACCAACAGCTCTCACCACGGGGCAGAGTGGCTGGTGTTTCCTGAAGACCTCATCTGCTTCTGCTTTACAACCTGGAGAGCAGCCCTTGCTCCCTTCAGCTACTCCTTCCCCTCCATAAGGTGCTCCACACAACACCAGGGAGACACTGATCCTGGGGACCTTGTATGCACAGATGTAGGTGCTCTTCTTACAGCAGAGTAGCACCCAAGGAAGCCAACTCAGCCCATTGGAATTATAGCAGAGGAAAGGAGAAGGCTTGTGATATGGGCAAGAAGAGCCTCAGATGCAGGGTAATGGACCACCCTCCTCCAAACAGGGAAAGGGGCCACAGCTTTGGTGTGTCCAGTACATGCAGCCATGGCAGGAGATCACTGCACCTTTGCTTCTCCTGACAGAGTATCTCCATGTTGGACAATTCCCTCCCACATTTTTCACTCCTGATTCTCCAAATCCAGGCATCCACAGGGTCATTCAGGCCTTCCCTTGCTGCAGTTGGTGAATATCACCTAGAGAATATGTCTAGGAAAACATTTTCTCAGTAGAAAACAAACCAATCTCCAGCCTACAAGGTGGTCAGTAAAAGCATATGCCCTTGATTTGCAGTAGACCAAAACATTAATTTGCTGCTGTTAATCATTTAATGCAACATTCTGTCCTTAACTGCCCAGGAAGAGTAATAGCCAGTAACTACAACTTAAAAGGGGGCAACTTTGGATGCAGAAAAGAAAATGTTCTTTATGAAGCATTTCCTGTGTCCTTCTGAGTGCCTTATCTGACCAGCATCTTTCACTTTTATTTACATTTTATCTTCTTTAAGAACACTTGTGGTATGGACTGAGTCATCAATAAGGGCACAACATGAAAGGAGGGATGAAAAATAAGCTGTCTTAAGAGCACTACTCTGCAGGAAACTTATTAGCATTTATTGTGCGCTATCAGGTTACCAGAGCTGAATGGAAAGAACAGAGTTTATTTAAGTGGCACAAAACACAAGTCTCTGGAAGTCGCATTCAGGATTTCAAAAGTACATGATGGAAAAGGACATAAGAGAAATCTATGAGATTTTGCAGAAGCCAATAACAGGTACAAGTTGGGGAAGGCAGGGGGTGGGAGAGGGGGTGTTAAGGCTCAGGAGAGCCTTAAGAAACAGCTCTTGGATAAGGGAAATGCCACAGAATTAGGGAAGAAGGTGTAATTTACAGTGGGAGAAATCCCAGGGCTATCACATTCATAACCTACTTGCACAAAGCCTACATCTTGTCATTCCTCCCCCCAAATAAGCAGAAGAAACATACTTAAGAAACAGCTCAGTAGATTTCCAAAACTGATTCCTGCATCTGGAAGACTTCTGAGCTCTTTCAATGGCCAAGTCACAGACCTCACGCCCACATTAATAGAATCTGATTGCTACTGATGTAGGCTGTAGGAAAAGCTTCGAAGGCTCTCATTAGGAGTAAAGCAGGATATATGTTTACAGATGACACGCATGTGCTGCCATAAGTGAGGCACACAATTAGAAACTAGGGTAGATTTGCAGTTTTGAGCTCACCTTGGCTTGGTTGATGATAAAGCATACACGACTGGCACGTCAGCCTGAGAAAGCAAAAATATACGCGGAGAGAGGACTTCACCTTGCTGTAGGAGAAGATCTTATTCCTCCCTGACTTTGTTCTCTCAAAGCAGAAGGTCATGATCTGAACTTCCATTATGGCTGTTCAAAAATGCATCAAAGGTTCGATGGATAAAAGAATGTTATTTTCCAAAACCGCTGGGACACTTCCTGTCAGTTCACATAATTGAGTATTACAGTATTTAAATTACAAATTGAAGATTATTTTTACAGGTGTCATTTTAAATATAATATGAAATTTCTTGACATTACCTCAGCCGTGCTACACAACCCAGCTGCGCTCGGACTCGCATGTGTGATGCACATGGCTGAAATTTTGTCATATTACATCATGGGCTACAAAAACACACAGTATAAATAGACGATGTAATATTGGAGAGAGCAAAAACATATACTGCTGGCCCCGCTTTATGGAACCCCAGATCTAATACGGACATGGAAATGTAAACTGTTATTAGAGTTCAGATCAAAAAAATCTTTGAAAAGGGTCATGCAGAAGCGCAGGAGGAGGTCAGATAGACGGTGCTAGATTGCCCTCCAGTGGGCTCCTACCGGCTCTACCTCCCCATCTCCAATCTGTCCAAGGGAGGAAAACCAACCGGCATGACTTTGTGAAGCTCAACTAACCAGACAGCTGTAGCCCATGAGGAAGACACACGTTATTCACACTGGCAGCTCTGCAGACCAACAAGAAAAATGCTAAATGAATTAAGAAAGAGATCTTCAAGAATCCTCTTGGCTTTCTATCTGCACCAATTGGCATTAGCGGCTGCAAAGAATTTGCCGTCAACTGTTGTAATTTAATGTGGCTTTCTAAAATGCTATTATCTCCATTCTGTAATTTGTTATTTCATTTTTATGGTTTCCAGAAATTGCCGTGTCTGGAAAGGAAAACTCCACCTTTGCTTGTACTCTGTTGTGACTTGCAATTTGCTCTCATTCTGCATGAAAAACTCAGTTCCCATCGAAGTGTTCTAAGCGAAACAAGAAAAATAAAGAAAACAAACTGTCAGCAACTTCCTAATGTTGTTAACACAAAAAATGTCAACAATACTCACTAGATAAATTAAAACTCCCCTGCCCTTTTGCTACCCTCTTTCTAAAGAAACCAACATGAAGCTTTAAGTCAATTCCAACCTTTTTAAGCAGTTCCAGATCCAGTGACCGCAAACTAGATTGGGTGGCTGGGCAGTAACTCACAGAAATTGCTAAGCTCGGGAGCAAGGAGATGACATTTCATCTGTAGGCATGTCCACACAGTAAGAATAAGAGGCTGGTAATTATAGGATTAACAGAGCAACTTGTATTTTCTTTATGGCCGGGCTGCTTCACAAAAAAAGAGTATGATTTCACCGATTCAAGGAATAGATTTGTCATTGAAAAGGAGCTAACATACTGTAAACAAATGTTGAGGTATAAGAATTTTAATGCCTATGTAACTATAAAAATTATGAACCATGACAAAATGATCACCTCTGTCTCTTAAGACATAATATGACATACTTTAGGGGGTTCAGTGCAAAAATTCTCATTCCCTTCACTTGATAAGTCTTTTTTCATTCTTTCTTCCTACAAACGGATGTAAAATGAAAAATAAAATAAAACAGAATGGTTCCAATTTCTCTTGATTTGTTGTTGGTGGTTTTGGAAAAATACAAGCACTCAAATAAAATGGAAAGAGAAGATCTGATAATGTTCCCTTCTATATTGCAAGACATCTTCAAGAAAGACTGCATGGTTTGGTGTTAGGCAATTTGGGTTGTCTCCATGAGCGGTGTTTACTCTTTAATCAGAGACAAAAATGAAAACGATGCAATAATCAGAGGATGGATTAGTTTCTTGTTGTGTAAGGAAGGTAAGTCGAGGCTACCCTGGATGTAACCTGGAAAATGAGCATATGGGAGACGAGTCTGATACTAGGAAAACTCAGCTGGCCAAATATTGGGGGTCACAAGGAAGGCCACTGTCTAAAACAGATTAAAACAGGAGAGGGAGCTCTCACCCAGACTGTTAAAAACGTGAAGGTGCTCCCAGGTACTCCACTCCAAAGTAAAAAAATAAACCATGAACCCCTTTAAACGAGTCAATGGTTTATATCTTAAAAGTGAAGCACTGATTCTCTAGCCTGAAATTTCATTATGGGCAGGTAACTACTAATGTGAACAATTAGACTTTGTGGATTTTTCCCCCAAAATGTTTGTTGGTTTGTTTCAGGGATTCCTAACATTGAATCATTGGAGCTAAATTTGAGCTCAGTGATGTTTGGTTTGTTCATGTCTGAAATTCAAAGCAAAAAATATCAAGGAATGGGAGCTCTTATGGATGAAACCCAAAGCAAATGTTTGCAGGAACCTCTGAGAAATGGAAGTGCTGTGTTCACATAGTTCTAATTATAACACTGCATTTGTAAGATTCATATGAGCTAGGACCCATGGAAGAGAAACATAAAGAAAAGCTGACTTAAATGGAAGGCAAAATACCCTATGGAATTTGGACTGGAATCTTCTAATGTGAAGGAAATCTACTGCAGAAAAGTGGGAACTACTTAAAAAACAGCTGGAGAGACCACAAGTGAAATTCATCCTGGTTATAATCTAAACACAGAAAAGGGCAACAAAGGCCATTTTGGTTAAGCAAGGATATAAAGTCTACAGCGTGTGCAAAAAGCCTAATAAAGGGTCTTTAAAATATAAATAGCACTGGGAACTACATAAAAAGTGGACATAAGCTAGTTAAAACGAATAATTAAGAGACTAAGGGGTTCTAATGAAAGGTAAACTGTAAGGAATACTTGAGTTAGTCATAAAAGCTTCTCGCATATTCCCATGGTAAAGAGAAGGGAAGGCAGAAAATGGCACCATTTAAAATCTCAGTGAAAGAGATGACGCATTAGACTTACTCTTCATTTTAAAATGGTATCGCTCTTGATTTAAAGCAGAATACAGCTTCCAGTATTTTCCATCATCAATGCATTTGTTTTCTGCTCACAGTGTGAAGGATT